>JBAWJQ010003291.1:0-274431 GCA_037783105.1 Bactrocera zonata | reverse complement strand
TGATGATCCTACTTTTTCTATTTATTAATAAAGTATAAATAAAGCCACAAAGACTCACCTAGACCCAGCATGTTGATAAAGTTCAGTATACTGCCAAGTGCTAGTGAAGCAATGTGATCTCTATTTGGAAACATGGTTCCATGGACCTTTAACCTGCATCTGCAGACTGCTATGCAGTCAACTAGCAGGTGTTCTGGAGTTTCAGGCTCTCTGTCGCCGGCAATTTTCGCAAGAAGCTAGGTCCATATTATATAAGTGCTTCTTGAGCTTGCAGTGGTCAATGTAGTAGCCTGAGGTTGTCCCTAGGGAAGTTGATTACATATTTGAATCTGCTGAGTTCATAACCCCCCATTAGCAACTTGGCATGGCGCATGCCTTAGAGTTGTTGCCAATACCTTTCTCTGCCTCCTCCTTCTTCATTGCAGTGCAACTCCTTAATGGTATAAGGACTCACTGCGATGAATGCTGCGGAGCGAGCGAGCTTATCAGTTAAATTTTTCCGGCTTTGTGACCGGGCACCCAGATAAGGTGCACTTGGTTCCGATCCGCTTAACTATTCAGCCATTCTCTACACTTCGCCATCAGTAGCGATTTGATATCATAGGCAGAGATTGCTTTAAGTTCCGCTTGACTGCCACGAAGTATGGTTATACGATCGTTGCGATAGTTGAAGTGGAAGTTTATCTCTAAGAACCTATTTATTGAAGACTTCTGTCGCTGTCGGTGTACCACTTGATTGTACTATCCCTAAGCATTGGGAAGCTACTTACATTCTCTCCAGTGGGCAAAGCCCTTTATTATATTTTCATAAAACATTCCCTACGAAAGATATCACGAACATGAAAGGGTAAGTATTAGCAAAATATTGCGTGGTATGCACTCACTCGGCTGGGCTGCCACAAAGTCTTGAAATAAGACTCTAAGAAGAGGCCTTGTGTAGAATAATATTAGATGTTCGATATTCACATCTCATCGTCTATATAGGCCTCTTTCCCCAAAAAGGAGGGCAATTGCAGTGATCTGTACTTATAACTAGGTTCAAAGTTGGTTTTCTTGTGTTTTTTCTTAGGAGTTGAGTTTCTCAGTTTTAAGGTTTTGACTCATTTACACAAATTCGGAGGTTAAGAACTCAGATCATGCTGAAATTGTGAGATTCATATGTTCCAATATAATTAATCATGAAATGTCTAGATGGTTAGTAAGCCACTTCTAAATAGACTGTTAACATATCTTCCCGAAGATCAATTAAACTTCTTCTTATTTATTAAAAAAAAGTAGGTCAGAGTTAACCGAAATGCGGGAGACTGAATTATTAAATACTTTCTACAAGTTTAAGTGAAATATGAGCCCGCTTCATTTATACAAATATGGTTATAAAATGTGTAAATAAACTGTAAAATAATAAAACGGCAGTCATAAAATTCGACCACCCATAAAGTGTGATCAATTCCAAGCTTAACTCTTTGTCTTTTCGTTCACAAATTAAAACGAAAACGGGCCAAGCAATATTTTTTATCAATACTTAGATAAACTATAAATGTCATTTTTACGACGATTGTAACAAGAAAACACATAAACTATTGAAAATAAAATGAAATTTCAGCCTAGAAAAATGACGCAGTGAAAGCTAAGGCCACAGCCATGTGAAGAGTCGAAGAAAAGTGTGGTAAACAGTGCAATGCGAAGATTTAAAAGCGGAAACTGAGCCACCTGCAACACGCCGACAGCAATCAATAGCAGAGAAATATTGATAGGCAGTTGAAGAAATCCACAAACAGACAGACACTCATACACATATCTTTGAAATTTAATTTGTGAAATTACACAGGTTGCCTAGAAGACCATGCGCACACCGGCAGCGGTGGCAAAGCGGAGCCAGTGGCAACAGTCGGCAACATAATCGTAACTTAACGTGAAGTAATGGTGCCGAAACGGTGGTGTACCAAAGGGAATAAAAAATAGTACCGTAACATTTCGATAAACACACACACACATATAGTACATACACACCTAGAGATGACAGTTGTAAAGGGCTGGGCGGCGTCAGTGTTCTGTGGAAAGAAATGCATCTGTTGCAACGTGTCGTTGACAGCGTCCCCTAACGCCTAGTTGCTCACTAATATTGGCAGCTGATTGCTGCTGACTTTTTAGCTGTCGTTGTTGTTGTTAGCTTTGTTATTTTTTTATTGTTGTTGTAGCTATTTTATTGCTGTTGTTGTATCGGGTTGATGTTGTAATTCAGTATTGTTGTTGTTTTTGTTAATGTTGTTGCTGTTGTTGATTTTCTTCTTTTTGTTGTTGTAGTCATTGTGTTGTTGTTGTTGTTCTTATTGTTGTTGTTGTTGTTGCATTTGTTAGTACCTCACATCGAGGCGCTTTAGTTGTTTTGCTCTTGCAATAAAATTTTATGACAATCACCAATGAGTGCAACGTAGCAAATCGAATGTTGCCGGTGGCAGCAACTACACCAACTACAACGGCTGCAGCGGCAGGCGTTGTGCCTCTAAGTGACTGGGCGCGTCACTACGTTATATGCCCCACACATATGTATGCAGACGCATACATTTACTACAACAACAACAGCACGTATGTTTGCATACATAGGTGCAATGTGGCATATCGCCGCCTGGAGGCATCACTTTGAAGTCTCGCCTCCGTGCCATCTATACCTAAGCGTTTTTACACGATGCGCAGGTGAAATTGTTTGATGCCATGTGCAGACATGTTTATTGTGCTCGCTTGATTGTGCCTGGCATGGGTGAATAGTAGTATAAATATTATTGGTATGGCAAACAAATTTATTATTGCAAGCAGCTGAGGTGGTGCTCGTAGATTTAAGGGCAATTGAATGGGTCAACAAATGTTTGCAGCAGCGCTTTGTTTTATTTGACGAAAATACAGGGTCATAAAGCATAGCGTCTATTTATGAGTAGGCTATAAAAAGTGTTGCAAGTTGCTGTAAAAAAAACATTGGTTTCCAAAAAGTACCTATAACTATTTGGAGTTAAAATATGAGTATTGCTTTGTTGTGCAGGTAACGACTCGTAACATTTTAGTTTATCACTGGAAAGTTTAAAATATAAATTTTCTGTAATTGCTGCAAGTTATGAGCTATTGTGAAAAGAGCTACAGGCGTAAAAGCATAAGGGACCAGTGGCTGCTGAATTCAAATCACTGTTCTTGGCTTACAGTTGATTTAAAAAGTGGAAAACTTATCTCTAGTTCTTCTTCTTTACGGGCGCTTACACGGTTATTGTCGGATTCCCAGTTCATTTTTCATTTAATTAAGTCTAATAACACCTAGTACTAACTATAGTTTTCAAGAAAATCCGTCAAACAATGGCATTTTTATCATCCGTTACCTCTCCGTTCCCCAGTAATGAAGATGCTTGAGGCTTTGTTACACTCGACATTTAACCTTAGTCAACATAGTTTCCGGAAAGTACACAGCCCTTAAGGGGGTATTCTACTCTAGAAATCAAATTTTGGGCAGTCTTTTGAATTTTATTAAAAAAAAAAAACAATAATATTTTTACTATCAATTTTTGTATGGTGTTTTTATTGATATCTTAAAAATACAGAAAAAAAATATTAAAAATTAAAATAATAAGACGGGGGAGAGATAGGTGTAAAAAAATGGCGCATCTTGGTGACATTGATCCTGACTCTCCTGGTGGTCTGAAAAAAGCTCATCAGACTAATCATGTTGCACGATATTGATGCCAGGCAATGGAATCAATGGCATGTGTTAGAAAGTAAACAGCTATCTTTCTGATTAATCTCGCTTTTTTGCTACAAGGAGCTTAACTCCCTCCACAACTAAATTCATAGCGATCATATTCACTAACTGAAAGGGTACAGTGTAGAACTGAATATCACAGTCAATGGCGTTGGAGTTTTGACTGTTAACAAGTCTAAGATTTTAGGTGTTAAACTCGACAGTCTGTCCCCATTCACTTCTCATCGTTGAAATTTTGAATGTTAATAGTTCTAAGGTTTTAAGTGTTACACTCAACAGCCTGTATCCATTCCTCCTCATACGACCTCGATTACTACCAAAGTACAGAGCCGCAACAAAAAGACAAAGAAATGTTGTTGGCATTCGACCGGTCGCTTGGATGTACCGAAATGTAGATAAAGAAACTTCAGACATTTCACGTTAACGATTGGAGGTTGCCTCTTGAGGTCTCCTGTAGAAAACTTGAACACTGAAGCCCGCATCCTTCCTGTAAAAGAATATACTGTAGTCCTTTCCAAGCAGTTATTACTGGGATGTCTTTTCTCGATTATTTCGATGACATAAAAAGTATATCGATCAGACTTTAGTCGCAAAAAACTTTATACACACACTGACCGCAATACACAGTGAAGCCATCAACACCTTCCCCGACTATCTCCCACTTAATAGAGTACTTGGAATCAAACTACCACCCATAGAAGGCGAAGAGCTAGAGTTATCCAAAGAACCTAGACTGGGCCTTCTACAATTTTGTTGTGGATAGTATAACAGGTTTAACTCCAACTTATCTAGAATCGACCCCAGTTTACCATATATATTTCCAGCGTACAATGACCCTGTCGAAACAGTACTTTTCCTGGGCCTACCGTTAGATGATTTCGATGAAAACTGACCTGAACCGCTGAACCAACATCGGTTTCAAGGAGAATATCAATACATATTCCAAAAGTTACTATGCTAGTAAAGAAAGATGCTTTGATATCTAGACGGAGTCACAACTACCACCGAGCAACGTTGAATTTTCTGTGTGATTATGTTAAAGAAATTTTAACAGTTTGGTATGCTCAGATTTTTCCCTAATAAAATAGTTGAGTATTTGGTCTCTTCCATCTTCAATATACAGATTTGTATTCAGTGGAGTTCGTCGATAAAACATTGATCTACTGAGGAATAGTCGAAACAGATGACTTTATCCAGCGAATTTACTACGTAGAAGACGAAGATTACCCGGCCGGCCGGCCGGAAAAGTGTTGGGCACAGTTTACTGTGATTCGGTACATGTCGACTACCTGAAGAATAGAAAAACTTACATATTGGTTCAGTGCGACGCGAAATAGCCATGGTTGCATTTGGTAAAATAACGTAGTTTTCTATCATATAAACACATCGCCAAACATCCCCACCTTCGTCCCAGCTAAATTGGTCCCATTGCCGCGTTCTTTAGACTTGGCCCCGTCCGACTTTTTTGCTTCCAGATATGAAAAATTCACTCGCGTTGCAGAAATTAGAGTATAACTAGGAAGTTATTGCCACCGCAGAGCCTTCTTTACAAGTGAATTAAAAGGAAATTTCCAGTTTATCTTTTGTAGGTAGATAGGTAAGATAAGAACTAAAATCCGCTCTCTCTATTATGCACTCTCTGAACCATCTGGTTTTATATGTGCAACTTTTGAGACATAGTCAAGAAATCCTCGACCGTTATTGCGATTATTTTCCCATACATTCCTTTTCAAGTTTTATAGTCTCCTTTTCGGCATGTGCTGCCCATATTCCATTTATGTCATGTCTTCATGCTTGTTTGGGATTGATTCCAACGAGACTCAGCTATATCTATAATATATTTGTCGATTAAATATCTATAAAGAGGCAGAGGCATGTAAATTTCTTCTTTCTTGGAGCCTAATTTTCATAGTTAACAGGAATGTCACTGTATTCTGGAACCCATTGGAGGTTTATCGTGAAATAAGGTAAGATTAAGGAATATTTTCACTATATTTGATGAAACCTTATCATACCTTAATGATTTCGAAGCCTCTTGACTTTCTGTAGAGAAATTCATTGTAATGAGCAAAGAGTGCGTCAGTGCAAGAGAGCTTTCTTTAATTGCTGTGATCTCAACTCGGAAGATACTGCAGTGGTCTGTTAGGCGGAAGGCGATCTTCGTATTTAATTTTGCTGAAAAGACACCACTTCCACCCGATAATTCAGGTGAGACACATCCGTGCAGATATTTAGCCGTGCGCCCCAGTCCACTGCACCCCTGTACTACCCTTCTCAGGAAGAGAATTCAATATTGGGGACGGAGTTTAAGAACCATTCGAAAAGATTTCGATGATGATCCCTGGTATTGGGTAGGAATGGGATTTTGCAATGCCCGGTTATTACTGACTAGTAAGGAGGGTTCACTAAGTCTACGAGCTGACTTTGCTGCCAGTGGCTTACAGAATAAGTATTTTATATCGTGCTTTGAATTAAGTACTTTTTTAAACTCCCTCGTAATATAACGAGGAAAGATTACTTCAATAATCACAAAAAAAGCGGTTGTGCAGAAGTTTTTCTGTACCCTGCTTTATGCATAAAAATTTCTATTAAGGCAGAATATTTTTATAACCCAAGAAATATCACGCAAGTCTCTTCACAATCTTCTACAACTTCGAACTAAAAGAAAACAATACGATCGCACTAAATATGTAGATTTGATAGTTTATGGTTCACTAACAAGCCATTACATTTAATCAGCATGAGAATCAAACAAAACCCCTGATAAAACATATCACTTCCGTACAAACAGTACATAATCAATGAAAAGAAATCAGAGAATGTTATGCAATAGAAAGCGCACATATCAAGCGAGTGTGGTGAGCGTGCAGTCGTGAAAATGAAATCAATAACGCACTGCTTTGAACGGCTTAAACGCTATTAAAACGAACGATTACGCCTGCTGCAATCGCGGTCATTACAAACAGATGAAGAAGAAACTGTGTTTTTAATGGACCCATATATGGTACACACACACATGCACTTGAGTCTGTTTGGGTGGATAACTGAAAATGCACCGTAGCGTAGCGTAGACACGTGTGTGGGTTGCAACCGAAAAACCATTCATGCTGCTGGTATAGTCATCAAATACCGAGGCATAAACGACTAGGCGAGACCGCGACCAATATTTATAATCGTGAGTGTTTTTGTATTAGTGGATGGGTGATATGTTTTAAACTAGACTAAACTGTGAGGCATTCAAGTGTCGAAGAGGCAGTCAGCTATACAAACAATGAGATAGGCAAATGCAGAGGCAGACGAACGTGAGCAGTCGCCCAGCAGCAATAGTAACAGCAGCGGCGGCAACACCAGCACAATTCTATAGCCGACAGGTTAGGCAGACCAGAGAGTTTATGTGACGCTACCGAGACGCATTCCATAAAATTTATTACCTCATTAGGCATTTTAAATGAGACGCGTTTTCACGGCATGGACCACAAAAGTAAAACCCGTAGCAGGCACTCAAACATATGAATGCATAGAGAACAAGAAAAGCAGCAAACATAGCAATTGAGAAAGAGAAAACTTATGTTGTTACGAAAGAAAAAGAAAATATGTTGTTGGTTATGCCATTTTTTATTATTCTTGTATTTTCCCTTATTGGTTTCTCACAGAGATCAACATTTATGGGTTTATTTTTTAGGAAAATTCTTTTTCGAAAAGTTAGGAGGTTATCAATACTTAGTGAAGGTTTGTTTTTAAATACGTGCTTTGAACTGAAATCCGAACAAATTGTTTCTTGAAAAATGTGTAATCCAAATTGATGTGAGATGGACGCTTAATATTAGGTTGTCAAAAAAGTCTTGCGGCATTTTTTGTTGAATTTTATTTATTTTTTATTGAAATTTAAATGAATTTTTGATGACCCATGCCCAGCTCTCGACCGCTGCTAGGGCTGCTACTATGCCGTTCTCTTTCGACCAATTCAGCGATTTTATCGCAATTTTCGACGAAAGGCCTTCCGGAGCGTGGCGCTTCTTTGACCACCTCTACACCAGAACGAAAACGTTGAAACCATCGTTGTGCGGTGGAAATGGAAACTGTATCGGGTCCATAAACTGCACAAATTTTATTGGCGGCTTGAGATGCATTTTTGCCTTTATCGTAGTAGTACTGAAAAACATGCCGTATTTTCTCTTTATTTTGATCCATGTTTGCGACGCTATAACTCACGAACTACTTAAACAAAACGACAATCAATCAAACACGTGTTAGCGCATGAAATGAGCTTTCCAAAAAGGTATAGCATGACCCGATGCGACGAATAAAACTAGAACTACGCGCTTTCAGCGCCAACTAGCGAAAATACCGCCAGACTTTTTTGACAGCTTAATATAAAATTTTTATAAAAAATTCGACATCACGCGCGACGTTAACGCTTTTTGCAAAGTTATATATTTATTGTTAAGTTGATATATAATTCTAATATTTCATCCAGTCTTTCGAATTGCTAAGCTCCTTGAAATCTAAGCCGAGTTCTTGATAAGTCCGGACAGAAGCACGTGTTCCTATGTCTCTCCCATTTTTAATTTCCTTCCCTTTTTACATGTGCTATCTTTAATAATTTCTATTCGGCACGCGTGGGATTGCTGCCTGCCTACAGTCTTTTCGAGACCGTTTGAGTAGAAAGCATGCATGTTTTCGTTCCGCTCCCTTTTACATGATCTTGTGGCCCTGCATACCCCTAATGCATTCCTTCTCAGCCTGATCTCTCTGTCAGCCCTTACGGAAATTTCATTGTGTATCGTTTTTACTGACTTGCGTATTTCCTCAGCTGGTTCAGTAGCCAGATGGATGGCACTAAAGGCAATCTGATCGGCGATCTCGTTTCCGGAAACGCCTTTGTGGCCTGAAACCCAGTATATGTGCCGTCGCTTTCCGGCAGTCATTATATCTACTGTGTTTATAAGGACATTATCTGATGCAGATGAACTTATTGCTTAAATTTGGCTTTCAATGTATATATTGTTGCTCTTTATGTTGTTTCATGTTTTAACAACTACCTCAGTAGCTTTCCTGTGGCAAAGACTTCTGCCTGAAAGATAACATCAGCTATTTTTAATCCGTCCATGTAGATGTTGTATGGGTCCGGGGGGTTGTTTCTAACTGTGACTTGAAACTTTTTCTCCCAGACAAAGCTAAGCTACTTGCAGAGCATCCTAGAGCATCCTAGGTATTTTTTCACCCTCTCTTCCACATTGAGTTTCCAGCTGTCCAAAATTACTCCTAGGTACTTTGTATGATCCGTTGTAGTTAACTCTACCCATTCTTGTATCAATATCAGGTACATATATTGATACATTCCGCATCGCAAATATCGCCCATAATGGAATATCTAAACGGTTCGAAACCGTTGAGTGAGCAACGTATTTTGTCCTACATTTCCTATTTCCTACAGGTTAGGAACTAGTAGCATCCGGAAAATGGAGGTATTCAAATGATTCCTGACTGCAACCAGAGCACTCTCCACATGTTTTGCGTATTAGCATAGGGATAGTCAGAAACTTGGTCCAGAGCATAGCTAACTCAGTTTTCTTTTCTAACTTGCCACCGAAGCTCTTAAAACTCCCTCTTAGCTTTGGTAAACTGTTTTTATGAGATTTCATCGTTTCACATAATCCAGAAAATTTAATAATAAAGTATCCATGCTTCATCTACAATAATATTTTTTCTGGTTTTCAAATTGAGTTTGGAGCAGATTTCTGATCTATGGGTTACATATGAACATTTCCAGTGCCTTTTCAATACTATTTGTGCAAAAGATCAGCAATTTAGCAGAGAGACAATTCGACCTTTCTATCTTATTGTCATCTTCAACCTCTGGTCTTAAGCTTAGACTAGACTGGCCATGTAGATTCCGAATGTACAATGAGTGGTTTATTGCCCTTCTAAATAAGAATAAATGTCTTCTGCTAAGCTTAAGAAGCTCAATGTACTACACTGGACTGAGAGGAAATTACTGATTACATTTTACAATTTCTAACTCCAATGGATGCAGATTTTGTTCTATGTTGTATAGATATGAATAGCTCAAATAATAAGTAAACTTATACTTCATTCTATATAAGGCGACAAAAATTAAACTGTGATGAGTTTATTTATTGTAGTTCTACGCCCTTTCGACTTCATGTCACCAATGGACTAAACTATGCGAAAATGTCACCAAAAATGTCACATAAATCCGTTCCAATTGTGTAAGAAAAGATGACTACGATCTTACAAAAAATTTCCCTTTCTCACTCGAAATCAAAGCGGCCTAGTTTACCATCAAAAAGGGTTTTTCATTTCTACCAAAAATGAATTAAAACATCAGAAGCAACAAGAACAACTAAAACTTACAACACACAGAATCCACTTGTAAAACCCTAGACTGATTGTGAAAAGCGCAACAAAACAGAAAAAAATTGAAAACCATAAGTACGATTGCGTCTTGAAGTGTGTGGTAAGAATTTTAGTACCGAGAATAACACGGACATGCACTTGAAAGATCTAAGAATAAAAATAACAATAATCTTTTATTTAGACTGCTCAACACAGCTCAGCACTAAATGGGGTAAACAAAAGGAGTAAAAAATGTTGCTGGTATAAAACATGAAAATATCACAAAAAAGAAACAATAAAAACAACTAAAAATAGAAAAATTATAACGTATTTTAAAAAAGAATCAGCGCTACATAACAATATCAAAAGAATATGAAAGAAAATGCATAACAAGCAGCAACACGATAAACAAAATTTTACAAGCCGAGCGAGTGGAATATGAAAGGCCGCCTCAGCATCTTTTGCCATTAGTTTTTAACATCATTGTTGTAACACAAGTACTTTGTAAATTATATATATATGTGTGACTGTATACATATTTTGAGATATATGCATCTTTTCCTCACTCTTTTGTCTAAATGACTGGTAGTTAACCGCATTTTGAAAGCAATAAATTGTACTTAACTCTTTCGGTTATTGATTCTTAATTGTGTTGATTGAAAATTCTCTTACTCTAGCCGTTGTGGTGTATAAAAATCTAGAAAAGAACATAAATTTAATGTGTTCTTTTGATATTGTTAAGATTTATTAAGTTATACAGCTGTTTACTTTAGAGGATTTGCAGATGATACTTGCTAACTAACATACAAATTCTCTGATCTGGAGGAAACGATCAATAACCTAGACAAGTTCGAACGCACTGTCGGGCTTGAGATAAAATTAACAAAAACAAAGACGATGAGAATTAATCACACCAGCAGAGACCAAAGAAAATCTGACAATCATGGAATCGAGTTCGCCAACAGCTTTAGATACCTCGAAGGTGTTATAACAACTGACGTAGGAGAAGTATCGGATGCCAATTGTGGGATAAGCAAGCAAGAGTGGCTTGTGGACAAAATTGACAGAAGTTCTCCATTAAATTAAGGTTTAGACCACCGAAATGCTGTAGCATTTTTCAAGCGAAAATGGCTTCTCCTAAGGCAGCAATAGATGTACTGATACGAAGCACAGCCTAGGTAAGAATACAATACAACTTCAGAGCGCCAATAACAGCGCTGAGCTCGCCAACTACGCGCATAAAGCTAGTCAAAAAGTACCTGCATCAGACTCATGTAGGTGCCTGGTCATAACGGAATCTTGCCACGCCCCATTGGAATGGTAATGAGCTGGGTCTCCATTGTCATCATTGTTGGTCGACGAACCGCTCTTGTGTGACTGCGAGATCCTTTGTCCTACTCCTACTGTAGTACTTGCCATTGCCAAAGTTCATATCGACGCAATTGTTGGCGTTTTTACTGGGGATTGTCCATTATGCATTCCTGCTGTAAGGCTTGTCGAAAGCAAGCTGTCGAAGTTGAGGTGGAAAAGCACAAAGTTCAAAGTATATATAGCTGACGCTGTTGTATGGAAGCGAAATATGGTTGGCTTCGAACTCCATCACTCAGAGACACCAGTCAATCAAAAAGTGCTTATGCATCATATCGGAATATTTTTGCCCAAACCTATACACAGTCTAGCGCCAAAGAGTTGAGCGAAAGACGAACCTCTACTGAAGCAAATACATGGCAGAAAATGCCATTGTATAGAATATACTCTAAGGAAGATTTCCGCTTGGCTGAAATTCGTAAGGAAGCAGAAGTCGCGTCTGATCTAAACTTTCGTAGAAAGGTCGGTTCTGTGCAAGTTGACTAATACCACAATTCCTTGGGACTGCGTAAAGACCATAGCCCCCCACCGTGTGAGATGGCGACAGAGCTCCAGAGAGCAGTGACAATGGTTAATGAGGTCAGCTTGAAGCGGTTCTTTAGCAAAAGTATCATATGTCCACTAGAAATTACAGCTTTATAATCAATACGCTGGCCTTTTTACTTGTGAAGTACTCAATGTGTTTGTTAGTTCTTCCTTGGACTCAGTATTTACAAAGATTCTCTTGACAGAACTGTAGGTCAGACTCTCAAAATATTATGTACAGAAAAATATTATCTAGTACGATTTATTTTGAACAACATTAAAATAATTTTAAACTGAAAAGCTATCGAGGGCAGCATTGAAATTGTTGGAGGTTGACTTTAAGATCATTGTCTATATATAGCAACATGTTACGTCATCTATCAGGCAGGCTGAAAATGTATTTATTTTCTACGCGTGTGAGGTAGACGAGTAAGTTATTCGCCAAATTCTACACACAAAATATTGAAAAAGCTACAAAGTAAATTGAGATGATCGTAAAATGAGGTGTGCAGATAACTTCCACTCTAAGGTTCCAACCAAACGTTTTGGACTTGTAGTTTATGAAAACTTGGGCATGCGATACCTCAAATGAAAGCTTTGACAAGATCATATGAACTGGACTTTGTACTGCTTACGAATTCAGCACATACTCTGTATTTTCCTGCTAGGTAAAAACTATTCTCCGCTGATCTTAAGCGAACGAGTTCTGGAAGGAAACTCCCATAATCAAAATTTCAAATAGTATACTTCGAATTAATTCGGTTCTCACAACTTGTTTCGGTTTTGGCCATGATCTACTCTTTCATATATTTAGAGTTCGAGAAAGTAGACACTGCAATGGAATCGCCCAGACTGAGGACGATTTGTTGTAAAATCTCTGACCGGTAACTGAATATAATGTTACAGTGTTTTTATTCCAGACCAAGCTTTGGAGCAATTGTAAGTACTTGAAACTAGGCGCAGTTGTAGTCCGAAACTGTGTATATATTTGGAAACTATGCCATGGACAGGTTGGCTCGGGACTATGCTGACGTCCTCTAACGACTTTCTATTGGATGGCTGGGCCTGGCCGGAGCTGGGCCTTAGCAACTATCAGTACCTGTGCGGTCGCGGAATTCATATGGTTCAAGGTCAATCGGAAGAGAACCAGTGCCTTTCTTTTTCAGTGAGATTTTTCCTAATTGGAGGGTTTATAACTAAGCATTATTTTATTGGTGTAAACGTGATTAGACGCTTTGTCGATCTAAATACTGGAATTTTAATGATACCCTCAACAGGAACTTTAAATTTGCAACGATGTTGATGTCACCTCATAAAAGTAAAGGATAACATCACCGCCGTCCAAGAAGTGCGATGAGCAACACACGGACTGAGTCGAGTAGATCTTTGTGGAATTTACTACTGGGGCCATTTAAAGGAACGCAAATTCGCATCAAACCGAAGTTCTTCAACTTATCGCTGATTTGCGCCTACGTCCCGCCGAAAGAGAAGGACGATGTGACCAAAGATACCTTCCATGATCGCTTTGAGCGCACCTATGAAAGCTATCCCAGCTTCGATGTTAAATTCGTGCTTGGTGACCTTAACGCCAGGGTGGGCTAGGATGGTATCTTTAGCACCACGGTAGGTGAATTCAGATCGACTTCACCAGAGCGCGAAATATAGTTATCTATGGCACTAGATTTCATTATAGGAAACTTTAATAAACTACTTGGCTGTCTCCGGATCGAAAAGCCGCTAACCAGATCGATCATGTCGTGATAGATGGAAGACACGTCTCCAGTGTTTCAGACGCTCCCAGGTCCAATGATGGACTCGAACCATTATCTTGTTCCAGCGAGGATACGCACTCAGGGAATGGTCGACATCGAGAAGAACGATGTTCTGCTTGACTTGCACTCCTGCTCTCTGAGAGCACTCGGTATAAGGAAACAATGGGACGGTATTTCAAGCTGCTTACATACAGCTGCAACCGAAACCATTGGCTTTCGGAAAAGGCAAAAAGCAGCTAATACGATGAGGAGTGCCGTGTACCAGTGGAGAGAAAACAGACTGTCTACCTCGCAACGTTTGAATTGACCACAACACGAGCGGGATGAGTTGAAAAAGAAGGCGAGACGCATTTTCAGACAAAAAAGAGGCCGAAATGCGTGAGTACGAAGAGTTTGACTAGCTGGACGACAGGGGTAATTATTGAAAATTCTACGAACAGATACGGCGACTAACAGAAGATTTCAAGCAGGGGAAGCAGAGTAAGAGGCTGACATCCACTCCGCTGGAAAAACCATGGGATGAAGACCTGGCTACACTCGGAATCTCCAATTGCCGCCAAACAGTGAAAAGGAAGAACGACTGGTACGCTGTTGTAAGCTTGGTTATAACCGCGTAAGCGGCGTCTTCACCTATAAAGAGGAAACCAGGTAAGGCGGAGACAGCGCAGAGCCGAAGTTAACGTTTTTTTTCTGGCTTAAGTTAAGACGCATCATAATCCGTCCAAGTGCGATCATCTTATGGGACTAGCCGTATTACCTAACATACATATGCTTTGTGTGCGTTGAATTTTTAAGAGTATTGCCAACAACTGTAAGGCGATTATGCATATTACAGATATTAGAACCCTTTTTTTCACGTGATTTGCTTCCTTTATTAAAGGATCAGGGAAAATCTCATATTTTATGCAGCACATTTATTGGTACAACGAACTCTCTAAAGCGATATATAATTATATTGACTTATATATGCGATAATTATTGGCAAATATATCTTGCCACATTTGCCATGCGTGAGAATTCGCCATTTGTGCTCGACATTTAAAGCGATTAAAATTTTACAAAACATTTACCCAATTTCCCGATGACATCGATTTTAGTGCATACATAAGGATGACAACACATAGGTACATATGTATGTTCCTAAAGGTGCGTGTGCATAACAGTAAATACATACATATGTTGATGTGTACGGCCTTTATGCGAGCCACGTCTTCTTTGGACTACCATTGGCTGGCACTGGGACTGAAAATGATTGACAGCGCTGTCAATAACAGGCAAGTAGCGATTAACAGCTCTATAGCACACACACATACTACATTTATATATGGTGCACACATGCATGTGAGAACGTCATATACGCATATACTGCCTGCAAAGTATGAATGTGTGCGGTTGAATACTGCTATGAATTGTCAGCGGATGACAAGTAAATTGCAAGCTGCCAAAACAAAAGCCGACAGCGGCATATATGCAAGTGTGAGTGCGTGTGCATGTATATGATTATGTGTGCGTGTGACACTATGCAGCAGCAAGGCGGAAGGCAAATTGTGAAAAATAAGTAAAATGGCAATCAACAAGAAGTAGTCCATTTCTGGCGCACATTCAGTGAACCTTCACCGAATTCACCTTGTCATTGTTATTGGCGCTGTTGAAAGTGACAAGACCGTTTACAAAGTCATTTTTGGTCGTCAGGGCGCTATGCCGAGTAGCTGCTGCCGAGCGGCATTGTTTTGTGTGCCATTTCGTTTCGAGAACACACGTGGTTTTTTTGCTTTTCGCACATTTTTGCAGAAGCTGAAGGCAGTGCTAAAGGTGTTTGTTCGCTTGTGTTGCGATTGATGCATAAATTCATATATTTATGTATGTGTGTGTGTTTATACATATGTGCCTCAGAAAACGGCCCTGTGCGTAAACGCTGCGTAATCCTATAGCCTGTCACATGCACCACTGAAACACACAGTCAAATGTGTAAAAGTTTGTGTGTGCTTTTGTAGCCACTTTCGTTTACGCAGGCATTAGGGATGTTCTTAAATGATCCTACACAAATTTTAAGCAGATTTCTTTCCAATTATCGACACATCTGAAATAACATTTTATAAAAATTTTTAAAGAATTAGCATAAGATTTTCAAAAATCGATTTTTTTATTGAAGGACACTATCGAGCTCCGAAAGCTTCTGTCCTTTGGGAGAATGGAATAAAAGTATATTTGCTCTTGTCCAAATCCGCCAGATTATTCGATCTTAGAACCGGCAACTTTCAACGTGTTTACGTCTGTACTGTATTTTTAGTATTGAGAGAAGATGATGAAGGCAGAAACACATAGTCAAATGTGTAAGAGTTTGTGTGTGCTTTTGTAACCACTTTCGTTTACACAGACATCAGGGATGCCCTTAAATGTTAGCCCAAGATATCGTTTTCTATTTGAATTCAGCTGGCACAAGGATCTCCTAGGATATTCGTCATTTATTGATCTCTCAATTTTACCGATTCCCGATATCGAAAGTAAATCAAATGGCTGCATTTTTTTACCAAAATATCTCAATAAATTTTTCTTATAGGATCAAATAAAAAACAAGCCAATTCTTTATAAATGATACCTTTGACTATATTAGTAAAAAATTTGGTTAAAATTTTGGGTATTTTTGGATAAAGTTTTAGGTAATATTTAGTTAAAATTTTGGTTAAAAGAAAAATTTGTATTTTTAAGCTGAGGTACTCAATCGAAACAAAGCTGGTATATGTGTCCTAAGAAAATACTAAAATAATTTTCAATAAACAGTTTATTAATTGCCACCCTAATACGCATGCCTACTAAAATAATTTTCAATAAACAGTTTATTAATTGCCACCCTAATACGCATGCCTACTGATCGCAGTCAACTTGCCACACGTCATGTTGACACATTTTCTACTGTCAAACGTAAATTGGCTTCCTAGCGGATTAGTCGTTACGCACTATTGTTGTTGTGCATGTTTTGTTTGCTCGTTTTTCGTTTGTCAGCCAGTCAGTTTTTCGTTTGCTCTTGCGATTGTTGTTGTATTTAAATTAACAGATTTTTGGATTTTCAGCAAAATCCGTCTAGCCTTTTACTTTTTTCTAATTCTTTCTCTGCTGCTTTTTTTACTTTAATGTTTTTTTTTTTGTTATTGTTAGCTGCCATTGACAGCCGTACAAAAGGTATCTTTGACAATTTCATTTCTATGATCGCTTGTTCAGCTGATTAGTTACACATATAGCCTTTGTTGAGCTTATTTATAAGAGTATGTCTGTATGTATATGCAAGCTGGGAATGAGCACTGAAATCGGATAATGAGCTCAATGCCAGTTTTTGACTTTTTAAGTTTTGAAAATGCTAATTAAGTATGGTGGATTAGTCGTGGTGTAAGCACAGCTAGTGTATAATTCTTTGCTTTATGTCGGACCAACAGATGTTTGGAGATTTTGACATTACACTCTCAGTTTTAATATCAGAGATTTGAAGAGAGGATTTTATGGAGAGAACTGAGAGTTAAACGTTTCTAAATGTCTCAACTATATCGTTAGAGTTAGATATAAAACCTAGTTAGTTGAAGTACCAATTTGTCATAAGGACTTGTAGGAAAAGAATCTTATTAGGAAAGTCCGCAAGACCGAATTATCGCTCATCTGGAAACTGAAAAATTAGATACTGTTTTGTATCATTATATACTTATATTAACTAACTAAATTTAGAATTCGAATGGATGCCTTTGTATAGAAGATGAAATATTTTTGAAAAAAGTAGGCACTGAAACATATACCCCATCACTAATCTTAATTGTGAATTCTTTTTAGAGTCGAGCAGTAACTGTGGCTCCTACTGAACACCACTTAAATAATACGAACTAAGGAGAATTGTGGAAGATAATGGATCAGCTTTTCAGCGAGACTTATCGTACTAGTACTGTATCTAGAAAGTTCCCCAGAGCAGCTTATTGCTTATTGTATAATGCAAAGAGGTCAACACATGGAAATAAACGTCACATATAATAGTAAAATACCTTTCGAGGTTTAAATGTTTTAATGCAGATATTACAATTTATTATACAAACGCAAAACCCTATCTTAATAAAAACATATCATTTCAAGACAATACAGGTTTGTTAAGCTTTAAAGGTTAAATATTTTTCTTTTTAATATTTACAAACGTACCCGCCCTATGAGACCCTATATTCCACCTAGGAACTACGGGAAAATATATATGTATATACTAGGGGATCCGGCCACGCGTTGCTGTGGTATATAGTATATTTTATACTAACTTTTATAATAAGGGTGGGCCATATAAAGTTTTAAATTCGAAGATAGGGCGTAAAAGATTGAGTGTAGCGTTTGCTGTATGCACGTAGCGCCGTCCTGCTGAAACCAAATCTTGTCCAAGTCTTCCTCTTCAATTTGCTTGAAGAAAAATTCGGTTAACATTGCGCGATATCGCTCATTGATGGTTAGGGCAGATTCCTCTACATTTTCGAAGAAAAAATGGGCCAATGATTCCGCCAGACCAAAATCCGCACCATACAGTGATTCGTGCTGGGTGCATTGGCTTCTCGACAATTATGTGCGAGTTTTCTGTGCCCAAAATGTGACAATTCTGCTTGTTAACGTAACCATCGAGGTGGAAATGAGCCTCGTCCGAAAAGATGATTTTTCGGTAAAATTGACCATCCTTGGTCAAACAAGCTTTGGAAAAAAGTTTTAAATATTTCCCAGTTTTCTTCTAGTGAATAGCGACCTATTTCGTAAATTTTAGACTTTTTACTGAATATCTGTCACTTTCCGAATGGTATTTGACGTTTCCAATGTCGAAATATAGATAATTCAAATTTAAAACGTTAGATGACCCACCCTATATTATTCATATAACAAAGTATTCAATACAGTGAAAATTGACGAAAAAAGGCGAGCACGTTTTTGTCGATATAAGAACCCAAGGGATTATACTTAAGGTTTCATTTTGAATATGTTCAAACAAATAAGTTCCATTGGAAAAAAACGAATTTAAAGCTGCTTTTTCAATGCTTGGTTACTAGCGTTTCTGTCCAGTTAATAGAGTTGTCCGCCTAATAGATTGCACTTAATGAATATCAACATTGTTCGTGGTTAAAGGAGATGTCCTCTTAATAGGGTGTCCATTTAAGAGATGTGTTTTTTTTATTTATGAATTGTTTTTACTATTCTATCTTCTAAGTTGGTTTAAACTGGACACAGTGTGCTAAATTTTACTAAAATCGGTTAAGTAGTTTAGGAGTCCATCGCGGACAAACAACGTGAGACGTATTTTTTATATAAAGAGATTTACCCGCGAGCTTGGCGGCCTAGAACGATTCAAACCAATTTTCCAATAACTTGCTCTGGTGTGAACCATATTCCTGTACCACAATGCCCTTTCTGCGTTGACCAGAACAAATGGCGATTAGAAGAGGCAAGGTCTGGGATAATGAGGAGAGTGAGCCAAACTATGTAGCAACAGTTTTTAACCGGTTTTCTGAGCGTTGTGACGATTGAGTAAACATTATAGTCCAGTCATTTAAGTTTAAGTTAGGTAAGAATCTCGGAATTCGATATACCCATTTATATGTCTGTAAATACTTGTATATTGACACCCTAAAGTTGTCTCAAAACCAACATATGGTAGGTATCCCATACAAGTATTTACAGATATATAAATGGGTATATCGAATTCCGAGGTGAACTTACTATAATTACTGGACTATTAAGATATCTTCATTGAGATGGGACTACCGCTATGACCACAAAACGCCTTCAATTGAACACTTATAAAGTGCCACAGCAAAGCACTAAAATAAGAAATAGTACTGAAATTTGGCACAGCGTTCTCCAATCGCAGGCGGCGCCCATGGTTTGAAAATGATAAAAAAAAAATGTGCGTGGCCCCGCCCGCTATTTGGTTTAAGGTACATATCTCTTAAACCCTTAATCATACAAAAACCAAATTCGCTCACAACAAAGCCATTAGCACCACTATCGACACTTTGAAAATGAATGAAATTGGAAGATAACCCCGTCCACTCTCCATACAACGATACTGTTAAAAACATGGTATGAAAGGGATATATACATATATAGAAGTCGGAGTAAAAATTTTATATGGCCGTGGCACCGTCCTCTTCACATGTCTCAGGACGAGCCCGACCGATTTCGACTAATTCTAGTTTGTGGCCTTCCTCTCCCGTTCCAATGTCACAGTGCTAAAATGGGCGGAATCGGACTATAACCACGAATACTTCCCATAAAGCGAAATTTTAAATTCTATTTGATCCTCTCACTTTCGAGTATAATCAATCTAATCAAGAAGAAATTAATATAAGGATAAAAAATGTTCAAGCCAAAAATGTTCAAGTTCATAAGTACCGAAAATCCAAGTATCTACTTTTGGCCAAAAATATCGGTGAATGTATGGGATAAACAATTAAAATACAGGGAGAGTCATTCCTTGATAATTGTATTTCTGTGTATCAAAAATGTATTGTTTCGGGTCTATATTTCCTTGAGCCCTCATTTAGGTATTAAAACGATTTTCGAACTTTCGGGTTCAGCCAATATGTGAGTTATCTCATTGAAAATGTGAGAGCGTGAGCGAAATTATCTCCTATATAACTAATTCCAGAATTTCCAACATCTGGCTGACTTTATTCCATATGATTAGTGCTTGTATGTGAGGTAAAGTGGGTCTTTATGAAACCCATTTAAAATTTTTCCAGCACCTCAAAGAATTTATCGGTTTTCGAACTTAGCAAGTACCAAGAGTATAAAAGGAGCTCTTCCTTACGCGTTTTGACTTAAAATAGTTCACACCGTCTATATGAAGTGTAGCATTAAGCCTCCTACTACAGATGAAAGAAGGAACTTAAAAAACTTGGAATGAAATTGGATTATGGGTGAGGGGAAGAATACGACTTAATTTTGAAATAACTACAACAGTTGATTTGACTGTGTGAGTTTCTGTAACGAAAACCAAATAAAACCCGGTTATAATACCAAAATATAAAATTTTTTATTGATACATTTTTTCGATGATAATAATATTTTGACTATCTATAAATGAGTTCTTCTAAAAAACTTTATTGAATTAAAGACAAAAATTCAGATATACTACTATTAAAATATCTTTTTCGTCTGAGTATTTAAGTATGCTGGTATACCTACCTGAGAATCTAAATGTCGTTTAAAACACCATACCTTTTCTTCTTATAAACACTCCAAAACTTCTTACCTTTCAAATAAAGGAACTTTATTCCATTGACAGTGTCCATCTATTGCGGACAAGCAGGTATTCGGATGACAGACGTCAACTGATACCGCGAAGTCTGCAAGCTGTTCAATGAAATCAGCTTAACCCACACCCTGCCGCTCTTGTAAAAGCCCATTACACTTTAGCTATCGAACGCATCTTTACAAAAATGTATACTACCGAAACGTTGATGGCACTTCAATGACGCGGGCAAGAGCGATGGCATTTCCGCTCCAACTCCGCCACTTTCGGTAGCAAACTTAAGAGTTAAAGAGCAATACGCGTTGCATATCATTGAATAATACAGTGTCTACCAAAGTCACTACAGCAATTGCAGTGATATTGGTAGTTGGTACGGGGGCTCGCGTCTGACTGGTTAGCCAGCTGCATAGTTAGCAATGACATTCGCCAGTCAACTCCGCTCTGACTTTTGGAGCTGACATCAGCCACTGATAATTAATATTTTATGCACACGTCTGCGTTGATTTTTATCTGCTTTATTGTATATTTGCTGCTTCGGTCCTTTCACTGAGTACCGGCTGCTTCTGTGTTTGTGTGTGTGTGTATATGTATGTGTGGGCATGCCGTTGGAGCAGCAACCCTCCAACAAAATGATGTGCTCTCATTGATTGTCAAGTATCGTAGACACTTTGTTGCTAATAGCAAAAAATAACAACAGCAACAACAAATAATGTGAAAAGTGTTTAAAAAGTATTTGCAGTGCGAAAAACCCATTCTCATGCTTGCCCTGTTAGATATACTGTTTTTTTTTTTATACGTGGTAGTGGTAGTAAAGGGTATTAAAATGACAATCCTGATAGCTGGCAGGCTTCTAAAGTGTGCGTGAGTAGTGGTGGCAAACACGTCAATACCCTTCAATGCAACACTGCGGGCTAAATGCCATTCAATTTTCATATTGTGGTTGTCGGTTGTCGAAAAGGCGTAGAGGAATGTAAAATGCAGAGGGGTTAGGATATTAGAGATGGAGTGATCTGAGCTAAAATGGCCACAAATTCAAACATTTTTTTGAGTGCAGGACAGCAATAATTTTAATCAGTCTTTTCTGGGTTTACTACAGCCCCAAGAGTTACCAAAATAAAGCCGACATCTATTCAACTGAGACTTTCGAAACTTTTTGGAATAAATTTCGAGAGATAATTTTCTAATAAATAATTTTTCATCAGCTAAGTTATTTGAGGTTATCTTTACAAAAGCCAACCGCCTCTTTTATGCCTGCTAGGTTAGGTTAGGTGAAAAGTTCGAACCTCCCGACCAAAGGATCCCCCTAAAACAACTGAGACCGGGCTTTTAACTATTGAGTAACCTCATTAATCGACAAAGCGTCTGTAGCCTGCGCCAAATTAGTTGAGACAGTTAATGTTAAGTTCGGCTTATTCACCAGATTCGCTCTAGGTAACACTGCCGAGAAGTTTCAGCCTCAGTCTTGTAAAACCTCGATAATGGAAACTCAGCTTTTACCATGCAACGATGACAATTAGAGCCCGACAAGGTTGTAAACTTTGCCGCATTTAACCCTATACAGAAGGAACTGCCACTTATGGTGTTAGATAAATGTTGCTGAGTGCAAGTAGTTCAGTAGATCTTCAGCATTCTACTCTAGATCAGAAGAATATCGCAACTGCAAGGTACTAGTTGTTAATCAAGCCTTGGTAAGTTGACGCGAAGTCCAGAGGTCTCTTGCTAGAACACAGAAAGACAATGTGGATCCAGCTCGATTCTACTTCGATATAAGTGCGACAAAGGTGCCGTCTCTTGCAACCGTATCAGCTTTGCCGCTTCCAACGATCTGGCTATAACCAGACACCAAACGAGTCCGATAATTAATTTATCAGATTCTACAGATAATGGGACTGGACCTGAACACTCTTTGACCGCACAGCGAACTACTTCAACGCAATTTGACACTCTGTTAGACAGAATGATCACCTCCCTCAAAAAGGTTGCACTCGCAATGGATCTACGCTCAAAAAAGCTAATGTGATCCGGTAGCTGGAAACTATGCTCGACTTAGAACTCCCCCAATCTCTTTCTAAGCTTTGGCTCATTTGTGTTTTAAGATTGGGTAACACCTCTCCGAGTCACATAAAATATTGTACAGTTTCAAGTTTTCTACAAAACCGAAGGGAAAAGACCGATTGCAGCGACCATGGAGAATGCAGCAATCCAGACTGACGAATCAAACGACTTGGCGCATTTTACGTCGAGATCTTAAATTGAAAGCGTACAAAATGTGCCAACCTGGAGCCGCTCGACCCTCCCAAGCGACATCGCTTCGCTCAATGGACTCTTGCGAAATTTCAAAAAGATCCGACGTTCTCGACTCAAAGGCACTCGATGAGGCACATTTCTGGCTCAATGGGTATGTAAACAAGCCACATTAGGAACAAAAAGCAACCTGAAGAGATTCAAGAGCTGCCATTTTATCCAGATTTGGTGTGGTTTGTGGGACGCTGGAACCATCGGTCCAACGGTCAATGGCGAATGTTATCGTGCCATGATAACCGACTATTTGATGCCTCAAGTTCGTGATCTCGACTTCTACAACATGACGCCACTTCCCACACATCGCATCAGTCAATGGATTTATTGAGAGAACACCTCGGTGAGCAGATAGTTCCACGTTTAAGGCCGGCCGATTAGCCACCAAGTTCAGGCAATATCGCACCGTTGGACCCATTCCTGTGGGGATATGTAAATTCTGAAGTTTATGTGAACAATCCCGCTTCGATTCAGGTCTTGGAGCAATACATCACGCATATCATTCGCCAGCTACCAGTCGAAATGCTCGAACGAGTCATCGAAAATTGGATTCAATGGATGGATCATCTGAGGAGTAGCTAACATTTGAAAGAGATAATTTTCAAAAAGTAAATGCCAAAACCTTCTTTCGAATGATAATAAAGATAAAGATTCCAAACTATATTTGAAGTTTCGATGTTTTTTTCTTTAAAAAGGAAATAATCTCGAAATGGATTTCCGTTTAGATTGGTTAGATACATATGTAGACAGAAAGATAGGAATTCTGTGAATAGACCTACAGCAGTACATTAGTAATCTTAGAGAGGATTTAGTACGGTTTCGTTTGTTTTTTGCCTTCCCAAAGTGTGCTTGAAGAAGTTCACACCTCTAGCCATCTTACTGATATTACCATTAGTTGGTAACGCGTTTTTTCTTTCTTAGCTTTGAAGTTTGGATTCACGTAGATAAAGATGTACTCCAGCAACATTCGTATTTGTTTTTGTTTTTAAGGGAAGTTAAAAAGGTTTTAAGCCAAGGATTTGAAGGAACTCGAATCATAATTTGGTGAGTAGAATTTTTGATGTTTTTTGTTTATTAAGGCCGAGTGCATCCATCGATTCTTGACCTGAAATTTTCCTTGTTGTTTCACTTATTTTCTCTTTGACTTAAGCCAAGGTTCAGAAGAAGGCTATGTGAGACACTTATATGCTTAAAAAGTTTATCTTTAGTTTAAACTTATATTTGATTTTATTATTTCCATTGACTTCAAGCTGCGTCAATTTCTTAAATGCATAAGATGTTTAAAAACTTCCACCGATGGTCGATTAGTTGATGAATCATCTCCCAATTTTCTTCAAAATATTATTCATAAAAATATCCCTTTCGAACCCCCCTCAACTACGTCACTGCCAACGGCCGCCATTATTGTTATAATCTTTTTCTAAAGCATCAGTTGTTGCCATTGTTTGCGGTGGCATTTGCAATTTTACATGTAACGACAGCTACAAAATTCTATGCCTCTTCATTGTTTGCCTATTACAAGGCATCAAAAATGTGCTGCCAATGGCCGCCTCCAGCGAAGTGCAAAACTCCAATCCGACACCGAACTGCACTCTGCTCCAAAGCAAACTTCAAATTTTTACTCTACATACATACACATACAACAAGTAATTTCAAACGCCTCCACACTTCCGCTGTTTCATCTTATCGCATGTGGCATGCAACGCCGTGCCTTGCGTTGAGTGTACATCAAACTCCACTTTGGAGCGAAGCATAAAAGAAGAAAAAATAGATATTTCATCGATGCGCTGGAGTCACTGAGGCATGGCGCTGGAGTTCAGCCGGCTTGTGGTGGTTGTTTGTAGGCACAGCTTCCGGCGGTAGTGGCGATGCGATTGACGGTGTTGTTGTGTGGTTGACTGTGACTTCCGCACTTGTCGATTTTGCACCTTCTCCGCTGCATTTCTGATTAGAATCTGTTGATACTTTTTTTTTCAATATATGAAGGTATGCTTTCTTAATTATTTTTTTCTACTGTTGTTGTAGTACATAATTTTCTGTATACTGCTTTCACCAGTTAATTGCTGTTGCGGCATTTTCTATATGACTGCTTCGCCCACCTACTCATAATTTGATTTTGATTTTATGTTCTCATAAATTATGCGTAAAATGCTATATGTTTTCCTTTATCTTAATGTGCGCCACACGTCGCCGTATTAAAAAAAAACAAAAAAATAGCTTTGCATATGCCAAGGCGCTGATAAGGTGCGTAGTGACGCTTTTACATCTGTGTGTGACGCCCACAATGTGAACTGCTAACTCGCCGCAAGCGTCACCGTTTGCACTTTCCGCTTATTTTGCTTACTCTTCGCCCCATACATACACACACACACAAAGCAACTTAAAGTTTCTTCGAGTAATATTTGCTTTTAAACTTAAGTGTTGCAGCAGCGCTACTTGGCGCGTGCGTGGCGCAGATAACTTTAACCGCATATGCAAACTGTTTACAGCCCAGTGGCTGCTTGCTTCGCGCTTTTAGGGCGCGTTGATTGATTAGCTGCAAAATGTTAGGAATTTATGCGTGGCTAAGCATTTAGTTCAGGTATTAATAATTCTGTTACTTAGATTACTCCAAATAAATCTTTCAGAAGATATCCCTTTGTCGAAGATTGCTTAAGACCTTAAAATATAAGGTTATTTCGCTATTTGATTAATTAGCTTATCTTAAGCAATATTTGACGAGGACACCGGATTTTAAAATAATTCAAGGCGCAACCCTTCAAGTTTTGCTGGAGATGGTAGATAGGTGGGCAAGAGTGCAACGGCTTCTGGTTCCATTAGCGCTAGTTGCGCCATTTTGATACACTATGATAAGGCCTTTAAATCTTGTTGTCACGTTTCATTGTCAAAGTATAAAACTACTTACCTCCGTTTCGTTTTGTATGCAGAAAAGTTGGGTACCTAATCAATTCCTAGAGTTCTATGTTGGATTTGTGGTAGAGCTGGACACTCACAGAGCAAGTGTGTCATATGACATACCTATTTTTAGCACATATTCTCCAAATGACCAATGCCCTGTTATGGTACCTGTAAGTCTGTTTTTACTTCTCCCGGATCCATGTAATAAGTCCTTAGTTTTTGACTTACCATATTTTGAACATAGCTATCCTACATTTCGCTATAAATTTCCATATGTTCTGAGATATTTGTTGTATATTTGTATATTTGTTGTGTATTAAGGGGTTATATAGATTTCCTCGGGTAAAACACGGCCTTTTTCAAAAAATTTTTTCCTCATATAAAAAATAAATATTTTATTAGATCATATTATTCTTCCAAACATACTTTATTAACAAAGAAATTCCTAGTCCTTTGGAAACAAATACTTTAAACTCGGCCATTGTGACGCCATTTCCGGTGACCTCTCGTAAAAAAGATACGACGGCGTTGGTATGATAACTAAAGTGAAAAAGATGCGTGTATTAGTTAAAACCCTATCTTAGAACTTGGGCGAAGGAAAAAAAACTGTTGAGTAATTCTAGAGAAATTTTGCCAACCGACTTTCAAAACACTGTTTCGGGAAAAAGCATTTAACGATGGCGCGCTTAGCCTAGCTACCCTCGAGCGCACAAGTTCTCCAGGCTGTGTCTCCGAAACTATTACGCGGTTCAACTTGAAAATTCAGAAATATATTCTATAGGTGTTGTTGAATTTAATAAGATAATAATAATTTCTTTGAAACCCTAAGTTCATGTAACCTCTTAATCTCCCTCTTGACTTATACTTATTTGGGATTGCTATTACCCAATGGAGAAATATACTCAGGAACAATGTTTCTAAATCGTACAAATTTAGCACCTTAATAATGGTGCCGATCGTGCCACGCATTATTCGCATTTTTTTTTTTTTTTTTTTTTTTATGTAGATCACTTTTGGTTGAGTGGATACGTTAACAAACAAAATTGGTGAATTTGGAGTGATGATAGCCTATACGCTATTGCAGAGACATCGTTATATTCTCAAAAACTCATTGTTTAGTGTGCCCTATGGAATCCCGTCAAGGATATTTATATGGACATAGAAAGGCAACGAAAATATCAATTTTGTGAAGAAATCTTTTGGTGAGCGGGTTATCTCGTGCCTTTGTGGCGTGGTATATAAGAACGTAAGAATTTAACACCGCTGGACTATTTTTTGTGGTGCTATGTCAAGTCACTTGTTTAATTCTTCATTTGTTTGAAGTTATATTTTAAAACCCTTGCTTCGGATGACTGAATTTATTACATACTACAAGCGATGACAAGATTTTGGCTCAAGAATTGAACCAAACTTTTATTGTTTTACCTTGGTTGGGATAGTTGATGAAAATAATTCCATGCGAATTGCAAAACTCTCTCTTGGACACAGGTGCTCAATGATTTAATCATACATCAAACATTGTTTCTAATCGGTACAGAAGATCTTTGTATAAGGTTAAGTTCCTTTAAAAGTTGAAATTTTTGTGGTTTTGATCCAAGTTCAAAATATGTTACAATTTTATTATAGTTTTATTTAAAAACAAAATACAAACGAAAATTATACCAGGAGATATCAATAACTGGAGAACAACTGGATGAAATGTCATGAAATTTTGAAGTTGAGCATAAAAATTTCTCGATCAGGCTCAGGGTTGCGAATTTATGAACTGCAGAATTTGTGGAATATTTGTAAAATTAATTTTAAGTCCCAACATATTGTAATCAAAATACAATTTTCATTTCTTAACTCCATCTGGTATCACAAAGGACCAAAACTGGTATATACGTGGCTTATTTGGCCTACTAGATTAACCCAATCCAACCTATCTGATCCATCGAATTCGATGTTGGGATTAAAAATTAGAAAATTAAAATAATGAATTGAAAAAGAAAATTTTAGTTCCAAGCATGTAATTAAGATTTAAAGCAACTAAGGAAGAGATAAGTTCCGGTGTAATCGAACATTTTATATTCTTGTATTAATTCTGTTCAATCATCGGTTATTGTGTACTATAAATTCAATAGTAAGTTTGAAGTTCTAATATTTGGTTGTCAAAAAAGTCTTGCGGTATTTTTATTGAATTTTTTTTTATTGAAATTGAAATGAATTTTTGATGACTCATGCCCAGCTCTTGACCGATGCTACGGCTGCTACTATGCCGGTCTCTTTCGACCAGTTCAGCGATTTTATCGCAATTTTTGACGACAGGCCTTCCAGAGCGTGGCGCATCTTCGACCACCTCTTCACCAGAACGAAAACGTTGTGCGGTGGAAATGGAAACTGTGTCGGGTCCATAAACTGCACAAATTTTATTGGCGGCTTGAGATGCATTTTTGCCTTTATTTTAGTAGTACTGTAAAATATGCCGTATTTTCTCTTTATTTTGCTCCATGTTTGCGACGCTATAACTCACGAACGACTTAAAAAAAAACAAAAATCAATCAAACACGTGTTAGCGCGTGAAATGAGCTTTCCAAAAAGGTATAGCATGACCCGATACGACGAATAAAACTAGAACTACGCGCTTTCAGCTCCAACTAGCGAAAATACCGCAAGACTTTTTTTGACAACCTAATATTAGATGGTGGCTAGGGATAGTATTGATCCAACTTGGCCCACATTCGGTACATGGTCACAGCTCTTAAGAAATATCGTATTTTTACTGGTTTTACTGGTATAAAGAAAGTTCAACGATTTTTTTTTTGTAAGAATTATAAGGCCTAATGTACTTATTGAACCGATTTTTCCATATTTGGTCTAAACGACACAATCAACAACACAATTATCCCTATGCATTTGAATAACATACCTGAGAGTAATGTCTTTATTTTCGGTATAAAATTTGCTATAGGCATTGAAGCTCACATTTTCGGTGTTTGGAGACTTAAAAAGCCTTCCTCTGTTTTGGACTATTTTCATGTCAAAGTCGAGTCGAGTTATTGTTGCTTTTTTATATTCTGTGAAGTGATTGATTTAGATGGAAATTTAAATTTTTATATATTATAGGAGTGGTTGTTTTTCGATTTTCATTGGGTAAAAATGTAATGTTGAAATAATATTATGCACCAAATTTGTTTGAAGTTACTCGATTATGTCCTGGTATGGTATATAGATTTCATTTACTGATGGGCGATTCATGTCCATTATAAAATTTTGATTTTGACTGCTATGAAGCTCATTCTGGCGAATTTGGTTGAAATAGCCTTAGTGGTTTTTGAAATATGCTCACTAAACTTATTAGAGGGCACTTTTTAAAAAACATTCAGCACACAGCACCTCTCCATTGTTATGCCTTAAACCTTATGATGAGCTTACATGCGTGAAGTGATGAGAGAGCGCTGAAAGACGATCGGGGATTTTTAAAACGTTGAATTGAAAACCTTAGACAAATATGCCGATTTAAGACCGACATTCTTAAAAACAACGGATTACAACGAAAGAAACATGGCAGTGGAATATATTTTCTTTATGGCTTCTCAGAAAATATGCCTTATATATTAAGTTTGCTACGAAGTTTGTAACACTCAGAAATAAACGTTGTATTGGTGTGTCATCAGCGTAACGGGCTGAGTCCTTATAGAGAAGTCTATCTTTTCGTATATTCGTTTATACGAGAACCAGTCCCTCAGTTCTTGAGGTAACCGCTTGAGATTTTTTACACGTCCGTTTCTCCCTAAGGAGCTATTTATTTGCGGAACCGCCGATTTTAAATCCTTATAGCCTAGAGCAGCCAAGAAATCTGAATGAACGGAATCATGGGATTGTGTGAAAAACTTTCTAATTTACGAGATCTCCTCACGGAATTTGGCATTGATTTGTGACTAAGGCAATGGTAAAATCTCTGAAGAAATTGCTTAAGTTAGACCACTATAATATATAGCTGCCATACAAAGTGAACAATCAGGATCAAGTGCTTACAAGAAAACTCCATTCTTTGTGAAGGGTGTTACAGCTGCGGTGAAATCGGAGTTAAAAGTTTATTCTTGTTGTTATGTATTTTAAGACTGACAATCGAAATTATATAAAATATTATATTATAGCATCACTTGCATCTTATAAAAATGATTCCTCAATACTTAAACACTACCTTGTTTTGCCTTCTACTTTGCTATTAAATCTGCTGCTTATACTTGCCTTACACCATACCTACTACTCTCACCATATCCCACTCACATACTCGCAGGCACTTAGAAACACTTTTCTAAAGCTTAGAACATAAAGTGTATTACTCATACGCCCCCGCTGGTCCACTACAAATCAAATAAAAATTTGTAGATACTAAATTCATTGTCATGGCCGCTGTAACAAATACAGCTACAAAAGCATGTGACAATAAAAATACGTATTTCAGCGCACATACACACACACTCAAACATGCACGCATACATGCAAACAAATATATGGGAAGTTAAAATGTACGTGTCAACGCATACGCTACGTCTGACAACAACTGCCACCATATTTGTCACATGCGCACACACACGCACACATGCATACAGAAAAGCCTGAATATAAAAGCCAACACATAGCATTGTCTATGTGTGCATATGTGCGTATGTGTGTTGGCCAACAGACAGCGCTTCATCAGCGATGCTCCGGTTGACTTGCGTTGAGCGAGCGCATGAATGAATGAATGGAACGAAACGAATTGCCGCGCGCTGCTGAATGACAGCGACGCGCATTGCGAAAATTCACAGCGCAACACGCAGTCATTGTGTCACGTTTGAGTTTTGTATGAGCAGCTTACCGCACACCGCCACACCACACCGATATATATGTACATATATATATGTATATATATAGATTGTGCAAAATGCGATTGAAACACTTCGAGTAAACATTGGCTTTATAGCAGTCACCAGCTATCGGCCAGCTGTCTACCCCACACCATGGCAAGCGCGGTGGCGCGCTTGAACTTGTGCGAGTTGTGGAGGTTTATCTAAAAGTCGTCGCTGCTTTGGTTATCTCACGTATCGAAAGCCGCACAGACAAAACAAATTGCATGGCGGCGTGTCAATTTCAACGTTTCAGACGTTTAACAGTAATGGCCGGGGGAATTAGCGGCACAGCGATGATAAGTGTGAGACTATTACTGTTCGCTGAATGACAGCAAAGTAGTAGCGCTTTGTAGGGAATATGGCGGAGAAGCGCAGTAGACGCTGTGGTGTGATGCCGACAAGCACTTGGCTACTACTTAAAACCTCACACTGATTGCTTCGTAGTGTGCTTTTATAAGTAGCGACTGCTTTAAATGCAACGCCAGTAAAATGCTTTTGTCAATTGAAATACATATGTATGTATATGTAATATACATATATTATATGATATATAAGTATTGCAGAAGTGCATTTCGCATTGTGTTTGTGTGCATGTGTAAGTTACGAGCAGATCCTGAATAAGTAAGTAAGGTAAAATTATATACTTGTATGTATGAATGTAAAATTAGCATAAGGAAGACTGCCTATAAAGGTTACTAAATGAAGATCTATTCATGGGGAAATATATATCTCATCATTATTTAACATACGACCAGATAAAATTTGATCACGATGTACCAAAAAAGAAAAAAATACCTAAGTTTTCCGATTTTCCAGACAATAATCCCAAATTTCGTAAAGATATCTCGTCAAATAAAGAGTATCCAATACAACCACTCGATTTTGATCATTCAATTTGTTTGGAAGGCATACAGTGTCGGACAAAACTCATTGGACTAACTCGAGTCTCACACATATTCCATCATAACTTTTTCCGTAGATGCATAAGAAAACTAATTTTTTTTGCAAAAGAAAGATTACATATTCTATATTAAGAAACAGTGCAATTATATTATCCAATTTTTATGTAAGACTTACAAATTATAACAGAAGGGAAAAAAGTAAAAAATTTGTGCGACATAACTCATTGGACTAACACTTTGGATATCGAAATAACCATTTCCAATGAATTAATTTACTGTTATCTGGCGAGAAAAGAATTTTGCAGGTACTTATAATGATTAATCGTAGATCACACTTATTCGAATTGTTTATTTTAATGGGAACGGGTATGTTGGAAAATTTATAAACTTTTCCCAAATAATGCTACTAAAAAATTATTTTAGATACAAATTTTAGGCAAAATATGTTCAACTGAACTTAAATTATTAATTGCAAGGGAATTCACAAAATATGTGAGGCAAAGGAGCTTTGCACAAATTGTTCTCTAGGAAAATCAGCTGCTTCTGCTATTTTACGCAAGAACAAAGCTGAAGGAATCGTTAAAAATCTTAATATTGGAGGACGCCATGGAGTCAATTCTGTAAAAGATGACTTGCGAATAATGCGGGAGTTAAAAAAATCTCCAAAGATATCAGCCAAAAAAAAATGTAAATAGCTCACAACTAAGAGTGAGTACGCGTACAGTACAACGACGCGCCATTGATGCTGGTCTCTTTAGGTTCCGTGCTGCGAAAGCACCATATATTTAAAAAATAAAAATAAAAAAATTGGTTAGAACGTTTGGAACTTGCGAAACTGCATATTGATTGGTCTATAGATCAATGGAAGTCGACATTGTTTTAGATGAGTCCAAATTTATTTAGAACTCAGATGAATGACAGGTGTACGAAGGCCAACAGAAAAGCGTTTAGACAGTCGATATTTGCAGGGTGCAGTAAGGCATGGTGGGGTAACATAATGGTATGGGGATGCTTTTCTGGTCAGGGAGTAGGACCTATTTACAGAATAGAAGGGAACATGGATGGGTTCCAATATAAAAATATATTGCAAACCCAAATGTTACCTCACGCTATCCAAAAAAATGCAGCCTGATTGGCAGTTTCAACATGACAATGACCCCTGACACACCCTTAAAGTTGTGAAGGATTGGTTTTTGGAACAATAAGTTTATATTATGAGATGGTCCGACCAGTCTCCTGACATGAACCCGATTGAAAACTTATGGAAAATTGTCAACAGGCAAATTAACAGGAAACAGGTCCACGGTTATAAAAACAAGCTATTATTGCCTTAAAACAACCCTGGAATGGAATAATTACACACATATTAGTAATTTAATTTCATCTATGCGTAAAGGATATGTTGCAAGCAAAAATAATGATGGCTACTTAGTAAAATATTAATTTAAAACTAATTTGTTTTCATATTTTGCTAAAGTCCAATGAGTTATGTCGCACGAATTTTTTTGCTTTTTCCCCTTCTGTTATAATTTATAAATCTTACATAAAAGTTGGATAATAAAATTGAATTGAAAATTGAATTTTTTCTTAATGTAGAATATGTGATTTTTCTTTTGCAAAAAAAATTATTCTTCTAATGCATCTATGTAAAAAGTTATGACGGAATATGTGTGAGACTCGAGTTAGTCCAATGAGTTTTGTCCGACACTGTATATTATAGTGGTTCGAACTGAACTATTTATCCAAAAAATTTCGACCTAGCTTTGAACAATAATTCATGTTAAGTTTTTTTGAAGATAAATCGTTAAATAAACAGCTTTCAAAAGAAGAATGGCAACTACATACTGTAGTGGTCTGATTTTGGCGGTTCCGACAAATGAGCGGCCTCTTAATGAGAAAATAGTGTGTGCAAAAAATGGCTTAATCGAATAATCTCGTCGCACTGATCATTGATATATACACTTTGACAAAAAATAACCCAAACATTGTAAATTAAAATAAAAATATTCAATTATTCTTCAATATATGTGACCTGGTCTACGGAAAGGGGGCTTAGGTGTCAAAAAATCATTTTTTTTTCTTTTTTTTTTAATTTTTTTTTTTTAATTTTGTTTTTTTTTCGCACATTAGCTCCCTTTTCGTAGACCAGGTCACATATGTAATATTTTGTCGCCTGCAAAGTAATCCCCACCAGACGTAAAATTACACTTGCCAACGATTTTTCCAGTCCAGTCCTCGAAACACTTCATAAGGGCTTTTTGGGATTGCCTTCAGCTTCTTCATCGAAAACTGGTACCATGGTGTGGCAAATTCAGCTTCTGGCTTCTGGAATAAGAGAAAATCACACTTACCCATGATGATGAATACGGTGGTGGATCGATGGTAATCATTGCATTTTTGCAACCATTATCATGCACCAAACCACGAACATCAAAAACAACGTTGAGCATCAACTTAATTTTTGAGCGCTTTTGGCGTGGTTTTTTTGGTTCTATCTATTTGTTTTCCCTCCATTTGGATGATTGCTGACTCGCTTACATAATCATAAACATAGGCAATTATACAAATATTGCTCTCCATAAATTTGGTATCAAAATTGGCATGAACAAGAACGTATTTTATATCCAAAATATACACCAAAACTATTAATTGAAGAAGTCGAAGTTTGTCCAGAACTGGGTATATCTTCAACAATCCCATGACCATCTTTGAAGGCTTTGTACGGCTCGTGTGCTGCCGCAATATCATCATGCGGTTTAAAGATATTAATTTTTAAACCTTCTTAAACTATACAATTATTAGATCCATTTAAGACCAAGTTCCGCAAAATCAAACAGAAATCAAAAACCAAAAGTATAACCTCTAAGTATTAACTTAAAACTCTCACCTACCATACTTCTTCCTTCCGAGCAACCAAATTGTCAACAAAGAATAATATTTGAGTGTTTTGTGTCGTTCGCGCGAAGCTATTCGTAAAAGGAGGCCGGAACTACACGCCAACGACTCCGATTTAGCATCGCGTATCTTCTGGCTATTCAGCCAACTTAAACGACCGTTCCTAGGAAATCGTTTTGAATCAAACGTAAGTCGCTACTCGCATTGAGGGCTATTCCGGAAATTGGCTTTAACAACTTTTTCGAGGATTGGATAAAAGGTTGGCATTAGTGAATTGGGACCAAGAGGGGTTACTTTGAAGCGAACGACATAGATTTTGAAGAACAAATTAGGACTTTTAAAATTATGAATAAAGTCTTACTAGGTTTTTCTCATAGTAGTATGGTATACCACCTCTTCGTCGATTTCAAAGCTGCTTTCGACAGCACGAAAATGAGCTGCCTCTATGCCGCGATGTCTGAATTTGGTATCCCCGCAAAACTAATACGGCTGTGTAAACTGACGCTGAGCAACACTCAAAGCTCCGTCAGGATCGGGAAGGACCTCTCCGAGCCATTCGAGGTTTCAGACAAGGCGACCCCCTATCGTGCGACTTTTTCAACCTGCTTCTGGAGAAAATAGTTCGAGCTGCAGAACTCAACAGAGAAGGTACCATCTTCTATAAGAGTGTACAACTGCTGGCGTATGCCGATGATATTGATATCATCGGCCTCAACACCCGCGCCGTTAGTTCTGCTTTCTCCAGACTGGATAAGGAAGCAAAAGAAATGGGTCTGGCAGTGAACGAGGGCAAGACGAAATATCTCCTGTCATCAAACAAACAGTCGTCGCACTCGCGACTTGGCACTCACGTCACTGTTGACAGTCATAACTTTGAAGTTGTAGATAATTTCGTCTATCTTGGAACCAGCGTAAACACCACCAACAATGTCAGCCTGGAAATCCAACGCAGGATTACTCTTGCCAACAGGTGCTACTTTGGACTGAGTAGGCAATTGAAAAGTAAAATCCTCTCTCGACGAACAAAAGCCAAACTCTATAAGTCACTCATAATTCCCGTCCTGCTATACGGTGCAGAGGCTTGGACGATGACAACAACCGATGAGTCGACGTTACGAGTTTTCGAGAGAAAAGCTCTGCGAAAGATTTATGGTCCTTTGCGCGTTGGCCACGGCGAATATCGCATTCGATGGAACGATGAGCTGTACGAGATATACGACGACATTGACATAGTTCAGCGAATTAAAAGACAGCGGCTACGCTGGCTAGGTCATGTTGTCCGGATGGATGAAAACACTCCAGCTCTGAAAGTATTCGACGCAGTACCCGCCGCGGGAAGCAGAGGAAGAGGAAGACCTCCACTCCGTTGGAAGGACCAAGTGGAGAAGGACCTGGCTTCGCTTGGAATATCCAATTGGCGCCAAGTAGCGAAGATAAGAAACGACTGGCGCGCTGTTGTTGACTCGGCTATAAACGCGTAAGCGGTGCCTACGCCAGTAAAGAAGAAGAAGAAGTATGGTATATGAATACCTATAGGTGCAACTTCATAAACAAATATAGCAAATTGTTGCTGTAGAATTGTTAGAGCAAGCATGAAGTTCTTTTTTGCGATCTCTAGATCGCATTCATTAAAGAGGCTGCATTTCATTCAGAACTCATAGAAATAATGAGACAGAAATACAGTTTCCCAGTTAAGCAAATTTGGAATCAAAGTTTTAGGGCACATGAGAATTACATTGGGTAGTCCAAAAAGTGTTTTCGTATTTTGTCAAAAAATGTCGTTGCAGTCGTATATCTCCAGTGCTACTAATCGCATTGTGTCATACAATATAAAGGTGAGATTTAAAGCTTCATTTAACAAAAAAAAAAAAAAAAATCGTGGAACTTGAAAAAAAAGTAAAAATAATGAAGAAATTTGGACAATTGTAGACTTTCATTATTTGAGATGTAGTGGCAGATTGTCATGCTTTCGAAAACTCAGGAGGATTTAGATATATTATTTATTTATTATTTAGACCTGTAATAGTGAAAAAATGTTCGGATGAAAGATTCTGTAGCATCTCGCACCCTCGTAGGGATAGTAGTACACCAATATCCGTTTATGAAGATGTATGTGTGTATGGTTGTCTATAAGTGAGTGCTGTTTAAGTGGGATTATTGATAAAAATGCGTATGTTGTTTCCTACATTTTGTACATATCTTTACTCCTTCCATTATTTATACATCAAATACCTGTATATTCTGTATTTGTAGTTATGAGCATGTCTGCAAATGATGGAAGGAATTATGAATGTATGTACCGAGTGCTTATATATTTGAGGATATTGTTGCAAACATGGCCGTTTCCATTGTTTTCTTTTGTCGTATTGTTGTGCCTGTTGTTTCCGGTGTAAGAGGAAATAAACATATATGCGTTGGTGGCTTTTGTTTCATTTATTATTAATGTCAGTGATCTCTCAGGAAATAATAATAACGTAAGTACAATGTTAAAGTAAGATTAAAGGTCATATTGAAAGGAGATGACGGGGATTACTATAAATACATATATGATTATATTTTTATGAGCGCTTTCGCGATTGATTTTATATATTGTACTAGTACAAATATTGTAGTATTATACGCTTAATAATGGTCTGGGGCATTTTATAATTTTATGCCCTAGACTAAAGATTTCATGACCTTATTCATCAGTGTTCACAAACACAAATACTAAATCTGTTTATATGTTTAGTAGGGGATCTCATACTATTATTCACATAATAAACTATTCAATACAGTGACAATTTTTTTTACGAATAAAGGCGAAAACGTTTTTGTCGGTATAAAAATTCAAGGGATTGCATTTAAGGTTTAATTTTGAATATATTCATACAAATAAATTTCATTGGAAAATATAATGAATTTAAGGCTGCATTTTCAATGTCTGGTTACCAGCCTTTCTGTCCAGTTAATAGAGTTGTCCGATTAATGGACTGTTCTTTATAAGCATCAACAGTTTGGATCGTTAATGAAGGTGTTCGCTTAATAAGGCGTCCATTTAAGAGAACTTTTACTGTATTCTTTATTTATGAATTGTTTTAACTAACCTATCTTCTAAGTTGGATCGCACTGGACGGAGTGTGCTTAATTTCACTAAAGTCGGTTTTGTAGTTTAGGAGTCCATCGCGGATAAGCAACGTGACACGTATTTTTTATATGTAAAGAAATGGATTATTTTCGGAATCAAATTCTGAGCACTTACTAATTTTCAGAACATTATTCAATCTTGAAATCACTATTTCATTTTCAGCTTGAAATGTCAGAGAAATAAATCTAAAACCTCAAAATTCAATAGCTCAAAGGTTGTTTTGAATCTCAGTCTCAGTGAAAGACTTATATGGATAGTGAGAATAAACCTCCAAATACTCATCTAGAAGTTCATCAGCCTCTTAGGGTCGCCTTGGTTTTTTTAAATGACAGAATGTTTGCTCTCTTGCACCGCTATTTTGCCCATCATCCTATCACTAGTCCATCAGCCGTTGGAACCACTATGTTTAAATTTACTTCATCATCTTAGGATCACGTTATATATGCATAAAGATACAATGTACATATTCTTGAAAGATAGGAGAATGCCACATCAGGGACTGCTAACGTTCACCTTTTGCGTCATATATTATATTAGAACGGGCAAGGCCTTATAGCGAAGAGCAAACTTAGTTCGTTCGCAGAGAAATTAAAATTTTAGCTGCCTTTCAAGCCTAAAGTAGATCCTAGTGGCAAGTCCGTTTCGAAATTAGATTTTTGTAATGATATTTATGCAATGATAATATTAAAAAAAAAGTCATGGCTTCATTCAAAGTAAACATAGAAAAATATGCCCGGCGTAAAGGTAAGTTAGCTACGTGCAACGCTATCTAAAATGGACGATGGAAGCAGAGCCACAGTAGAAGGTGTTGCCAGAAGTAAGCAACTTTATCCGCAAGATGGGGCTAACAGATCGCGAAGACTGCACGAAATACCTAGAGCAGGGCAGGGAAATAATGGAGCAGGTCTTGTGCACTTGTCCCGCATTAGCAAGACTACGTTGTAAGCATTTGGGGTCCCCACAGTTTGATGCAGTGGAGGAGATATCGATAGCGAAGCTGCAGAGTCTGTTAAAATTCGCTACAAACACAGGCATACCATAGGATGACTACTCATCTTGGACTTAGCAACCGAACTCCATCTGGTATCGCAAAGGACAAAAATTGGCTACCAGATTAACCAAACCTAACCTAGTTGCCTTCAAAGAATTGACCCGCTAACTCTTCGATACCATTTTTGTAGTACGGCTTGCCCTTTGCTTCAAAATAGGTTTTAGTTTCAGTTCGAAAATTTCTTCCAAGCGAACATTCTTTTGAGATCTGAGGACAAGACATAGCTACTAGGGGCCAGAATACTGGAGAATACGGTGGATGCGGTGGAAGGAATTTAAAGACTAATTCACGGATTCACGGACCATTTTACTGACTTGTGACAGGCTGCATTGTCTTCGTGAAGCAGCATTTTCTTTTTCTTCAAATGCGGCCGCTTTTCTTAGACTTCGTCATTCAAGCCGTTCAGTAACGCCATGTAGTAATCGCTGTCGATGTATCTTTCTTTTTTAAGATAGTCAACAAAAATTATTTCGCATGCATCGCAAAATATAGACGCCATAACCCTGCCAGCCGTTTTTCCACGCACGTGTTCTGTCCACTCGAATATCTGTCAATTGTACTTCGGAGTAAAATTAAGGAGCCATGCTTCAGCCATTGTCACATGTCAATTTTTTTTGAGTCACCCTAATGTCAATGAAAAACTCGGACTTATTACGCTTGAACATCTCCAAACACTGCGTTGAGTCATCAACTCATTATTATTTTTTGTCAAGGTGGGCGCATAGAGCTTTCTCATACCCAAATATTCGTGAATGATATGATGTATGCCACTCGTTCAGTTGATATCTAGAGTACTTGCTATCTTGAACACCATTACTTCACAATCATACAAAATGTTTTTTTTGGGCTTGTTTGATGCTTTCATCGGTAACAACTTCTTAGGGCGTTCACTGCGTTCACCGTCTTCGGTGATCAATTCACCATTTCTAAACTTAGCATAGCAAACCTTGTTGGTTGATTTTCCTGTGGCCGTCTCCGGTAACTCGTCATCAAGACAAGTTTTTGCTTCAACTGTATTTTTCCCTTAAAAAGCATTATTTCAATATTCAAAATGATATCATTCATTAACTAATGATCCATCACTATTTATACTCTCGCATTTTAAAGATTAGAGGTAATAAAAAATCATATGGATTTAGTTCTGGTCGAGGCATCTATGCGGCAGGGCGGAGACTTCGCAATTAACCTGTTATTCTAGACTTTGACGCTTATTCATAAATCTTTAGTGATCGCCCTTCTTTGGTATTAATCTAATCAGTATTATATTGCCTTTTATTAAACCAAAAATTCTGTAAATATGTTTTCACATTATTTACTCCATCACTTCTGTGATATGAAAATTATGAAGTGTTTTTTTTTTTTATCTTATTTGCCATGTATTACTTATTTGAAATTTCGTAAAGAACTCCCACGCTGTTGGAGTTTTTTAATTAATTAAAAATAGCCACATGTTTACATTCTTCAAATAATCGCTGCAAGTCTGATATAAGCTGACTGATAACTTTTTATTTGTGAACATGTATCTACATACATGTAACTGAAATTATTTGTCCAAACACACATTCACACAGATGTACATATGTATAACAAACGAGCTGCGATCAGCTTGCTCAGACTTTGGCTGAAATAAGCTATTCAAAAGCATGTTCTGGATACGTCACCAGCACAAACACATACATAAGTATATTCACATACGAAAGTATAGTCCCTCAGTTGCATATACCCGCTCAGTGTTTTAAAAGCGATAATCACTGCACCTTCTCGACCACCCCAAGCACCACAACTCTGTAATTGTGTGCGTGAATTTGTCAATTGATTTATTGTTATGTGTGAACAGTTTTAGGATGTTTAACACTTTCAAACACATACAGAGTGCGAAATCATTTTTGTCGATAAAAAAATGTATGACTTAGAAAAGAAGTAGATTCGCCTTGTATAGGTATATCTGATATTAAAATCTTCAACAGGTAATTTAGTTTGCCATGAAGTTTATAACAGCCGGAACGAAATTTCGGATACCTTAAACGGGTACATCTATGGCATATACTCGTAAATGATCAGCCTGTAGAGCTGGGTCGATTTAATCACATTCGTCTGTCTGATCAAACTCAAAGTATTGTTTGGAAACTTTTTTATTTGTCAACTTTGGGATCCAAACTGCGCAGTTTTCTTATATTTTATGTCGAGCATTTCGGGGGTTACAGCCATGAGATATGCGCAAATGTTTCTAACCTCAAATCATACTTAAAATGTGCCGAAAACTGTTCATGGTAGGTAAGTAGAGCGGATGTCTGGGACGCTGATATGCCTTAAGAAAATGGATAAAACCGCTATGACTAAAATCCCCTCACCAAATTATGTCCTCGGGATCACTCAGTGTTTCTGATGATGTTCATCAACATAAAAAGTTTTTTGTGAACCCTGCGACACACCGTCAACAAACCCTCAACTCGTCGTTGTGATTCTTCTCCTATGCAAGGCTTTGCATAGGCATAAAATATGTTTTATAGTATCTCCTTTGTCTACCTCTTGACAGCTTCTCGGAAAGTCGTTCTTATGTCATTACTATTGAATTTTTTTTAGTCTATAAAATATTTGTCGATTAAATATCTACAAGTAGCAAGAATCATACAAAGCCCCTTTTTTGTGGAATCTAATTGTAAGCTTTTGCCAGCTCTGGCGAATTCATTTGCTTCAGAGTTACAAGAAATATCACTGTTTCCTAGAACTTATTGCAGGTTCGTCGATAAATAGGATCCGCTAAGAGGTCAATACTTCTGATACTGCGGAGATATGGTAATCATTTCTGGTATCTAATTTTGCTGAAAAGACACCACCTTCCACTTGATGATCCAGTTTGGACCTGTCCGTATAGATACTTGTCTCTCTGACTTTGTGCTTCTATCCCACTCTTCTGTAGATACGAGGACAGTATTGGGCTTCGTCTTTCAGTGAAAGTTTTGAAATTTTAAAAGGATTACGATAATTCATGGTACTGGGTAGAAAGGGAACTTGCTTAAAATATATAGTGAAAATGCCCTTCAATTCAGATGACTAATTCTGAAGTCTGAGAACTGACTTCGTTGCCAGTTGCTTACAGAACAAATCTGAGGGCAGAAAATAACGTTTAGTGAAAGGCTTGTCGTTGTCCTAAGAGCTCCAGTGATGCAAGTAGGACCATATTTTTATATAAGGAACCCTAAAGAGCTGAGACAACTTATGATACAACTTTTATGAATTCTGTCCAACACTTTTTCAAACAACTTTGATAAGTTCTATCGAGTTTCTTGGTCGTGAATAAACTACTCATTTAGTTAGCAAAGCACCCTGGTGCACCCTGTACACATGTATGTACAATATACTTATAATAATTATGTATGAAGACTATATGTCACACATAAGGGTAAATGATTATAAAATTTTAAAGCTTGTCCATCCGAGGTGATAAGTGTTGAAAAATTCTGTCCCTATCGCCGCCGAGCACTGACTACCAATGCATACATTTCCCTCAATATTTATTTTACAGCTTTTTCCCGCTGCTTGTTTACACATTTTCTTCGCGCCCGCCTCAAACGCTTTCTTGCGTGCTGCGATTAGAATCTTGTGCCGCGCTTGCTTGTTCGCTTGCACTCTGCCTAACAAATTAATTTTCTTGGTATTTCAACGACATTTAGCGGCTATTAAAAATGCGATTATTCGTTTACTGATTAAAATCGATTAATGTCATTTCACTCTGTAAAGGCAAGCGCGCTTGAGCATTTATTAAATATACACATACTTACATACAAATATTTATAAGTTCGAATTTTTATTTACGATTTTTAATTTGTAGTCGCATGCCGCCACGCCAGCAATCGCTATCAATAATCTCCAAATGCAATTTAATAAAGGGTGACATCGGTAAAAGGGCGCTGAAACATAATGCAATTAAAAAAGGTGCGTGCCCGTCACCTCACCGTTGTAGATAAGTCGCTTAGTAGCGTTTATCGTTTGCTTTTCCTCTAGGTAATTGGATATATTAATAACTTGTATAAATCAAAATGCGCCGTCCTAAATCATAGATATGAAAGTGTTTTATAATTTTGTCACGAAGTGACTTTTTATTTACTTATTGAAGTCATAAATAAATCTTGTGTTAATCGAAAAGGGTGAACAGGCATTCAGTTTTTCTCACGTAATCTGATGTTTTGAGCTTTTCTCTTACTTGGTATCTATGGAATCCGCGGAAAATTTAATTTACCAGAAGTGATAATAGATGAGTAAATAAATGTATTTTGATATGTCATTAAATGTATGCATATTTATAGCATAATTTGAAGAATTTATTGCTGGCGATTAAGCAAATACAAGCCGATATTATCTCATTATAGACATTTGATGAGGCAACCTAGATTTCACTGTGTAAAATCAACTAAAACCCCTTAAAGTATAAGGTTAATCTATTGAATAAACTTCAATTATATATATTTACTTCTGACAGGAAATAGTTTTTATTAAATTAGAAAAAAGTTCTAAAGCAATTTCTCACCTCCATAAACCATTTTAATCTGCTTTTTTTCTATGTACATTAGGGTGATTCAAAAAAAATTTTTTTCTTTTTTTTCGTTTGGTACTCGGAAAAATAGGTTCTTAGGCACCTCTAAGAAAGCCTCTCCTAGCATCAGTTCTTAATTGTAACGGAAAGGTCCTCCTACATACAGTTTTCTATTTTTTCTTATTATCAGATAGAAAAATTTATATCTCGCTTCCAACTACTTGAAAAAATATCTTGTTCCTTAGATTTTGTAGGAAATTGAATGCTCTACATAAAAGGTCTCCACGATTTTTTCGTAAACCCAACCGTTTAAAAGATATTAACGGTTGAAATTGGATTATTTTTGGAAATTTTTTTTTATTTCTTATGAATTTTATAACTCAGTGAAAAAAATCATTATGAATGATGAAACTCATAGGTTTTTGGAAAGGCTTTCTTAGAGGTGTCTAAAAAAATTTTTTTTTTGGAATTACCCTAATGTACATATATATTAAAATGGTTTATAAAAGTAATTTAGCAGCTTAAGTAAGTCATTATATTCATTTGATGGCAATTAATATCACTCATATCCCATATGTATGTAAGATAAGTTACACTAAACATTAGCTGCCCTTGATTAACCAAACTTCGGAAAATATAGAAACGATGAAGTAACTGGTATAAGTCACATAGTCTGGCATAATCCTTAAACACTTAGTTATAGCAAAGATATTCACCTACTTTCCTGTTTTGAACTCCAATCTCTTACTTTTTTACTGCTTGATATTCTACTCTAGAATTTTGAAAAATTCGATTTTTTTCTTACATTTAAAGTTTAGACCCTTAAGAACATATTCTCTAAAGGATTTTTAAAAATTAAAATTATTTTAAGAGCTACAGTTACTTTAGTGAAACAGTACCTAGCCCGGTTCGGCCGTATCGAATTTTTTAGACGCGTTTTTCTCGAAATTACTTTTTTCCACACGGTACCGGCATTATCTCAAGTTCTATACAGCCGATTTACTTGAAATTATGTGTGAACCTTCTTTATGTAATTCTTTATCGTTCCTACCAGTGTCGTGTCAAAATTTTTGTTTTTAATATTTAAAAAAAATCCAGGAATTTCAAACAAAAAAACCTAAAAAATTATTTTTATTTTCAGGCAGTCGCCATTTTTCAAAAAAAAAAAAAAAATCGTGTTCCCTGAGATAGGGACTATAACAGCATCCTTACTGATTAAGAATTTCTTTTAGTTTTTTTTCAGACCACCAGGAGAGCCAGGATCAATGTCACCAGGATGCGCAATTGTTTCTCCTCCCCCCTCTAATTATTTTAATTTTTAATATTTTTTGTAAAATTTTTTTTCTGTTTTCTTAAGATATCAATAAAAACACCATAAAAAAATGTATAGTAAAAATATTTTTTGTTTGTTTTTAAATAAAATTCAAAAAACTGCCCAAAATTTGATTTCTAGACTAGAATACCCCCTTAAAAACTTTTTTTCTCAAGAGCTTAAAGCAAGCAGGCGAATCGAAAACGTCTATTATTTGAAGCGGGAAGGAAAACTTACGAAAGAAGGTTGTGTAAGTTCTGATGATTGCTAGTAATTATAATAAAATCATCTGCAGTAGAATCTATTAACTGAAATCCAATAAGATATAAGAGAAAAAGGCGAAATGATTTTATCCTCATATTGCCTTCAAATGAGGACATATTAGTGATGTTCTATTTTCAAATGATCACTTACAAATGTTATATTTTATTCATCAATACTATATATTTTATTTTATGGCTCCGCGGAAAGCAAGACTCATTTATTTCGCTCTTGTTCTAGCTTCCTTATTTGACTATTCCTTTTTCGCCTAGATGTCCAATTCTCCATTCTCTATATTATGGCGGGTCAGGCTTTAAATCAGCTACATTTGGGGGGTCATGTCGAGTTCTCGTCTTAGAACATACACAAACCCTGTTTTTTGTTGAGTGTATATCCGTCCATGGGTAGACTTCATTTGTGCGCGTGTTAAAGACGCCGACAGAGCAGAAAATTTGATAAATATTGCGAAAATATAGTTTCGCATCTGTATGGCTTAAAATTGAAGTATAATATTTTGTTTTTGGCACCTGAAGTAATGATCGATCAACTCCAGACCGCTTTGAAGCGGGCGAGAGTTTGTATGGCTTTTTATATGGTAGGTAATGTGTTCTTTTGATCTTCTCTTTACTGCACAAGTAACAAAATAATTTCTAATTTTATAAATCCCAACCACAGAGTGAAAGTTCTGCATATACTTATGTGGTTTTGATATGAATCTTTTTGGTCAATCCTAATTCCTTACTTTGCTCCAGTTTTTTAGCTACTTTTTTGCCATGTCAGCAAAGGTGTGTTTCATTGAACATATGTACATATGTATGTGAGTAAGTCGTTTCAAAGTGTAAGTTTTTGAGCCGTATCTAGTCTCAAAATTTGTTCATCGAATTTATACACCACATTGCTTACCCAAGTCGAGCATTAAAATTTGGCCAAATTAAAAAGAATTAGAATTATTTTTGATCAACATTGCTTAGCATTTCATCATGAAAAGATTTACGCCTGAACAACGTTAACAAATCGTCCACATTAATATGAAAAATCATGTTTTGTAAAGAATGCATTTCACGCGCTTGGTTCAACTTATGGTCAACATAAATAGCCAACTGAGTTGGATAAAATTCAACCGAATAGACCACGGTCTGCTGAACGAAGTGAAGAAAATATAGCAGCCGTAGCTGAGGGTGTACAGGAAGACCGTGGAGGGTCGATTCGGCGCCGTTCGCTGCAACTAGAACTAACGCATGTCCCAATTTTGTTCAGCGATAAGGCCTATTTCCGGCTCAATGGGTATATAAATAAGCAAAATTGGGGAATTCGGGACGAAAAATAACCTAAAGAAATTCAAAAAATGCCATAAAATGATAACCGACTATTTGATGCCTGAAATTGAAGTTCGTGATTCGGCCACTTCCCGTGCATCCATGAATCAATGGATTTTTTGAAAGAACACTTCGGTAAGCAGATAATTTCTCGTTTCGGGACGGTCCATTTGTCACCAAATTCGAATGATATCACACCGTTAGACTTTTTCCTGAATGTTTGTTTGAACTATAATAAACATTCTCCATTAAATTTGTATTATTAATATCAGATATATGTAAACCTTAATATTTGCTAAAATAAATTAAGTTATGCTTATACCAGCATTTAGTGTAAAAGTTTAAGCATTTGACTCTACTGACACACTTGCCAGAAAGTCATCTTTAAACGCCTCTAATTTCCTCAGCTCACTGAATAGGAAATAAATTGAAGTGATCAGAGAGTATCAGATTTGATAGTTTGTGACAGAAATACACAATTATTACCCGAATTTATGTACATAGTACATATAATGGACATGTATGTATGTATGTGTGTGTGTCTCTGCGGCCGCCTCACAATCGATGGAGATGAGCAATGCTTGTGACAGTTCTAGTGAAAATTGTTGATAAACACATGTGAACAAAGCAAACGCTGATAAATGTAGATTATAGACAATAATGAAGCGAAATTGCGGCAACAACAGCAAATGCGCGACTCAAGCACACATCAACGTAGTGTTGCATGCAGCAGTGCAGTGTAAATTTAATTCCACGAATATCGAAGACAACAAGCATGCAGCTGGAGCTTGGCACAGCCAATAGGCAACATGCAACAACCCAAAATGCTCCAATATGCCTGCCGGCGAACACACACACACATGCGTGCATGGCGACAAGCATGGAAGCAGCGATGAAAGTGATTGTCAGGCATGCACACGAGCGTGTATGTGTGTGTGTGTGTGCGTATATGTATGGCTCCCCTATTCAAAAATTCAATAAGTTTATTGACATATTACTAATTAGACAGAACATGACAGCGTATCAAGATTTATTGCGCCCGATAAGAGAATGCGGCAACAATGCGTGCAATGAGCGTGTGGCCAAGTGCAACGGCAGACACACATACCAAATGTATGTACATGCAATCGCACTACAGTGTATTTATGTGCTCGCGTCAGTCCGGAAAATTATATATGGCTTTAGCTTCGGCAAGTTTTGGCGGCCGCCCATTATTTGATTTTCGTGGCAAGGAGGGTGGGTAGGGGGAATATGTCAAATGAGTGGCCGGCAAAAGCTTATACATACATACTTATATGCAGAATGACTCTTTCTACCGCCAGATGTACTTACGGATGCCACTATGACTATACACACATATATAAAAATATGTGTGTGAGAGTACATGCGTGTATGTATGTGTGTATTTAGCAGTCATGCGTGCATTTCATTGTATGCGTTGGACACTCAAGATCAATGAACGCATTCATTTTAATTTGAGACAAGCGCAACGGAAAATACCTACACGTATACATATATACATGCATATATACATATATACAATTACAGTATACCCATTCACGCCTTTGTATACACAATCAACATACATACATATATACTAAATACAAGTCAATAAACGAGAGACAAATAAAATACAGCAAAATACTAAAACAAAAGCAACAGCGTAACAACAATAAACAATAAATTCAAATACAACAACAACAAAAAAATTCAATGTTAAATTTTGTAATTCTTTTTTCAAGAAATAAAAAAAAAAACATTTTGTTATTGTGTTGTATTGTTGTTGTTGTTATTGCAGTCGGTTAGGGGCCAACCAAAGCTGTCACATTTTGTTTACAAAACATTTAACAGTTTTCGATTCTTTTTTCGGTACTTCTTACAAGTCGCTATTTAGTTTTGTTGCATTTGTTGCAAGCGTTGCAATATCAGCTCATTATTTACTCATAAACTTTTCTCCTCGGCGTTTTTGTTGTTTTTCAACACAATTTTTTTACTTTTTTGTGATATTTCCTAGTAAATACTCAACATTCATAGAATACAAATTGTAAACAATGAATTGTGGTGAAGAAAAAAGTTGCTGCAAGCAGTCAATGGCAATGTTGTTTACGCTTGCCACACAGCTAAAGCACTGAGAATATTGTTTTGTTGTTGTTAGCTTGTTGACGCGCTGTCACGCGGGGTGTTGAAGTGTTGCTGGTTCACAGCTAAATAGTCGCGGTGACCAACTCTGTGAATGAGTGGTGTTGATAAGTTGGAAGTGTTAATTTGGTTGATGATTTTATAGAGTAGAATCATGCTAAACATAGTATAGGTTTTTGTACACTGAACGGGGTATATTATGTTTGCAAGGATGTTTGTAACAACCAAAAAGAAACAGCTCAATTCCTTGTTTAGAAAACTTCATGCTTTGACAAATTATCTTCACGAAATAATCTCTCTCAAAATAATCTCCGATTAAATTTTTCAGATGGGATTACTGAGGTTACTTAACTACCATGTAACTAGTAAAATGACCGAAAATTTGTTTAACCTTTTACGCTATTATAAAGGCACAGATCAAGGGTATTATAGCTTCCGTGCAGCCGAATATAAGGTTTTTTCTGCATTTTTGTCGAATGTGGCAATCTTCTATAAGATGCTAACACCAATAACAGTATGCATATTCAGTATGTCTTATTACGAACCACCCCACTTATTTTTAAATTTATGCCAACGGATTTTCCAATCTTCGAAACACTGGTTGTAGTCACTTTCCGGGATGGCCTTCAGTTCCGTCTTCGCTGCGGCTTGAATCTCCTCTATCGTATAAAAACGGTGTCCCCGGAGCGGTCTCTTGAGCTTGGTGAACAGCCAGAAGTCGCACGGCGCCAGATCAGGTGAATACGGCGGTTGCGGAAAGATATGGATTGAGTTTTTGGCGAAATGATCACGAATTACGAGGGCAGTATGGGATGGTGTATTATCGTGGTGTAAAAACCAAGAATTGTCTTTCCACAATTCCGGCCTTTTTAGGCGAATAGCGTTACGCAAACGACGCATAACGTTCAAATAATATTTCTTGTTGACTCTTTGACTCGTTGGAAGGAATTTATAATGCACAACACCACGATAATCGAAGAAAACAGTCAACAACCTTGATTTTTGAGCGACTTTGGCGCAATTTTTTTGGTCTCGGCTCTCTTTTGGCACGATATTCGCTCGATTGATCGGTTGTTTCGGAGTCGTAAGCATAGATCCAAGACTCATCGCGAGTTATAATGCATTTCATGACACCCTGGTAGTCGGAAAGCATCGTTTCACACACTTCAACACGATGCCTTTTTTCCAAAAAATTCAATGTTTTCGGTACCAGTCGAGATTTGACGCGCTTGAGGCCCAGAACATTCCTCAAATGGTATTGGCTGAGCCTTTCGATATGCCAACTTCATCAGCAAGGTCTCTAATTGTTAATTGAGGTTGATGGTCGCCTTGGACGCTCTTTGTCTTCGACACGTTCATGGCCGGCTTGGAACTCGCTATACCACTTGTAAACATTTTTTTTAGACATAGCCTCATCACCAAAGGCTTTCTGGACCATCCCCAACGTATCCGCAGCAGAAAATTGATTCCGTAAACAAAATTTAATGTAAATTCTTTGCTCAACAAATTTCGACATCGCAAAAAACGAAAAACTCACTTTTAGCAGCTCACAAAACGAATCTCAAACACTAATGAATATTTTGACATGAAATTTGACATAAATGTGACTGACAGTACTACCAATCTAAAAAAAAAAATTCTCCGAATCCTTCGACGCGCGCAGTTTAAATTCAAATGTTACCTTATTTTTTGGGCACTGTAATACATACATACATTATGACAAAAAAGTAAAACGCAAAATATTCAATTATTCATCAACAATTATTTCGTCGTCTTCCAACGATTTTTCCAGTTCTCGCAGCACTTTTCATTAGCACTTTTTGGGATAGTCTTCAGCTCCTTCAGCGAATTTGGTTTTATCCTTTCGATCGACTGAAAACTGGTTCTACGGAACGGCAAGTTCGGGCTGTGGAACTAGAAATAATTACACGGAGCCAAATCTGTTGAATACGGTGGTTGATCGATTTTTCCCATTTATAATATTCAACTGTTACAGTCAGTGAAATCTAGTTAAGATTGGGCGCTGCTTTTTTTTAAAGATAAGACGAAACTTTTTAATGTTGCAACATTTGAAAAACTCATTTACGCATATATATCTTATTGGGTTTTTGCAGAGAAACTCTTGTCAAAAGTTCTTGAAGAGGTTGGTAAGTATAATTTGGAACTTAAGAGCTTTTGTCATTCTACAATTAACCTTTTTTTTAAGCTCAGCCGCACCAGTTTTAAGTTACTCTGTAGCTTTCTTACTAATATAAATAAAAATGACAGGAATTTGCGTCACGCTTTACAAAAGCGGGTGGCTATGGTTTTACATACTTATTTTTTCTGGGTTTGTCTGGAGAATATAGAGTACTGTCTTAACTTTTTGAAGTAGGAATTTCATCGCGCTTTAGTTAAGTATATCCTATCTTTAAACCTTATTCGCAATTTTCGCATATACAAGGTGCATTTCAAAGTAAACAGGACTTTTTGAATCTAGCGCCATCTCTATTTTGACTGGTGCGTTAGAATCTGCTATTTTTATCAATTGTCCAGTCATTTCATGACATTTCATCGATTGGAAATGAAGTTGTTGCGTTTTTAGTGTCAGTATGCTTGTGTTATCGGTGCGAAAATGAGCTTCGAACAAAGAGTTTGGTTTAAAATTGGTAAAAATTTTACCAAAACGTTTCAATTGATAAAACAAGTTTATGGCGATGGTTGTCTTTTCCATAGCAGAGTGCATGATTAGTCGTGCGGACATAAATGACGATCAACATGTGAGCCAATCAAAATCCGTGATCACTGGAAATTCCATCGAAACTGTGAGTGAATTCATCAAAAATCAGTAGAAATCATCATTGAAATTCATGGAAATGGAATTGAATATCTCCAAAACATCGATTTTTTGCATTTTGACCGAACATTAGGGCTTACGGAAGGTGTGTGCACAGTTTGTTCCGCACAAATTGCCAGACGACCAAAAATTGCTCAGAACCAAACATTCGATAGAGGCTTGTGACCGATTATTTCACCAAAAATCACATTTTAACCATTAAACACTCCCCGTATTCATGTAATATGGCACCGTGCGACTTCTTCGTTTTCGGAGAAATGCATTTTCCTATGAAAGGAAAGCGTTATCTAGATGTAGAGACCATGCAAAAGGTTTGCACTATGAAACCGGCGGCCGTACCGGCCAACGAGCTAAAAAACTCGTTCGACATGCTTTTGAATCGTTTTCTTGCTTGTGTTCTTCCATTAGTACATTTTCCAATGACTAAAATTCATCAATATTTTATAAATAAATGTTGCGTGAACGCAGAGTTGTATTCCATTTTCAGCTCGATTTATAATCGACTAAGAATTAATATACTAAACTAAAATATTTATCAATGTATAGACCATGGAAGTAAATATTCACTTTAACCGGTCAAAGACCGATTAATTGATCAATTAATTCCTGTGCGGAAAGGTTTTTACCATGAGCTGCACAAGCTCGGGTCGCAGAATATTTGGTGGCCAGTTTTTGTATCATCCAATAATAAGATAGTTGCACAGTAATTTGTTGTTCCAATACGGACCTTCCACGTTACATGTCGAACAATAAAAGAAAATATGTAAGGCATTTTCACCACGGTTCCCACAAAAGGAATTATCTCTCCGTTGCAATAGCCTCAGCTGAGAGGCACTCTGCAAAGCAACCATGTCCAGTCAGAATCCGCGTCGTATAGAAATTCATATCGCCATACTTTCTTTCCGATAAGGTTATGGCACCCCAACCGACTCTGCTGTTCGTTTAGATTATTTGGTCTTCTTCAACATATTCTGGATGTAACTCATGTCCCTGGCAGATCAGGCGCTGCAGGATTTTTATATTTTTTTATAACGATTTAGTGTGGATTGTGAGCTGGTTGAGTTATTGGTCCATATTTCTTCAAAAATAATTCCGGTGATAATTTAAGCGTCAATGTCGACCGTTATCGCGCCATGATCTCGGACAAGACGACGCCACTCCGACCTCGCATCAATCAGTGGATCTATTGAGAGAACACTTCGGTAAGCAGATAATATCACGTTTTGGGCCGGTCGATTGGCCACCATTATTATGTGACATCACACTGTTGGACGTTCTCATGTGGGAATATGTACTGTCTAAAGTATATGTGGACAATCCCGCCTCGATTAAGGCCTTACAGCAAAAGAACACGCGTGTCATTCGCCATTTATCAGTCGAAATGCTTGAAAGAGTCATGGAAAATTGAACTCAACGGATTAGAGCATTAGAGACGTAGCCGCGTCCGATTTTTGAAAGAGATAATCTTCAAAATATAAATGAAAAAGTATTAAGTGAAACGTAATTTTTTCCCTCCGATTTGAAGGACAAATATTTTATTTCTTATCAGCTGTCAAAAAGCGCTCGAAATTCTAGTTTCTGTACTCGAATTTCCCTTCAGTAAATACCAAGCTTCCAAATCATCAATTGGAGTTTTTTATTTCGTTTATATTTCAAACGTAACTTGTTTTCTTTACCAATTAGAATTTTAAAACTTTTAAAAAATTTTTGAAAGCCTTTTTGCATCGAAGTTAAAATATTTTAAGTATTGCCACATTTATCTTTATTTATGCGAAATTAATAAAGGGTGATTTTTTAAGAGCTTGATAACTTTTTTAAAAAAAAAAAACGCATAAAATTTGCAAAATCTCATCGGTTCTTTATTTGAAACGTTAGATTGGTTCATGACATTTACTTTTTGAAGATAATTTCATTTAAATGTTGACCGCGGCTGCGTCTTAGGTGGTCCATTCGGAAAGTCCAATTTTGGGCAACTTTTTCGAGCATTTCGGCCGGAATAGCCCGAATTTCTTCGGAAATGTTGTCTTCCAAAGCTGGAATAGTTGCTGGCTTATTTCTGTAGACTTTAGACTTGACGTAGCCCCACAAAAAATAGTCTAAAGGCGTTAAATCGCATGATCTTGGTGGCCAACTTACGGGTCCATTTCTTGAGATGAATTGTTGTCCGAAGTTTTCCCTCAAAATGGCCATAGAATCGCGAGCTGTGTGGCATGTAGCGCCATCTTGTTGAAACCACATGTCAACCAAGTTCAGTTCTTCCATTTTTGGCAACAAAAAGTTTGTTAGCATCGAACGATAGCGATCGCCATTCACCGTAACGTTGCGTCCAACAGCATCTTTGAAAAAATACGGTCCAATGATTCCACCAGCGTACAAACCACACCAAACAGTGCATTTTTCGGGATGCATGGGCAGTTCTTGAACGGCTTCTGGTTGCTCTTCACCCCAAATGCGGCAATTTTGCTTATTTACGTAGCCATTCAACCAGAAATGAGCCTCATCGCTCATCGGACACGGACGCGAAACACATTTCGAACCGAACACTGATTTTGGTAATAAAATTCAATGATTTGCAAGCGTTGCTCGTTAGTAAGTCTATTCATGATGAAATGTCAAAGCATACTGAGCATCTTTCTCTTTGACACCATGTCTGACATCCCACGTGATCTGTCAAATACTACTGCATGAAAATCCTAACCTCAAAAAAATCACCCTTTATTATCTTTAGGTTTAACAATTAAGTGAATGCCACATTTCTTACTTTATGATACGCATTCTAAAGCACTTACAAATAATATCCTGGAGAATAAAGACCAAAAAACAAACACAAACAGTCATGTTTCTTATCTTAGCAGCTTTATGATTCTGCACACTCACTTCTGCATTTACATACATATCTATGTGTGTGTGTGTGTATGCGCATATGTCAGCGCATGCAAAGACTCAACGGGAGAAAACCACAACGTCAAGCACTTCCTAAGTCAATCTAACGATTACGGCTATAAATAATCCTGTTTGCACATAAAAGTCAGTGGCCAAGCAGAAAATTATCAAAAAATGCAACTAATGCACTCCAGCTACGCTCACCTCAAACCAGAACACCAGTAAACTACAAATATGTATATGTGTGGGTGCTTCTGTTTATATGTGGCTTTGTGGACTCACTCCCTATTGGCCTATATTTCGGCGAGTTCTTTACGATTTGTTTATTTGCGGTGGCATATTGTATACCGGCAGTGCGGCTCCCCTTCGAATTGCCTTACTAACTGACGCTTTGGTCGATCGCCTGACTTTCACAAATTTATATTTTATATTTCTTTGTAAACATATTTATATTTGTTTGTGTGTATATGTGTATTGTTTTGTTTTTCAAGTCTATTGAGGAGCACTTTTCACTCATTCGTATGACTGGCCTTAAAGCGCACCCACACAAACGCAGGCATTTGGTGGCACGCTGTTAAGTTGGTGTTTTTATTTACTTTGGCTGAGCTTTATTTTAGCATATCGTGACAATTTTCCGTCGCTACGTGACGCCACATATAAAATTTGCATTAAAATGACTTTGATTACAAATTGGCAGCAAAGCAACAGCAGGGATGCGATTTAATGTGCGGGTGAATATAGCACAGTGATACAAACTTGTATATGGTATATGTAAAAATGCATATATATATATATATATATATATATCCATTTGATTTATAAAACAGTATTTTCATTTACAGCTGGCGGCAATTTTCTGTGGTTTCCACGCTTTTTCCAAAGTACTTGCAACATTTAGCATCGAGGCTCAGTCGTCAGCAATAAAAATGAAGGGGAGCAATTTTCACTCCAAAAATAGAGCGTAAATGAGTTCTTATGCAAGAACAACTTAAAAGGGAGCGGTATTAATATATGTAAGTATAAACGCTTGCAGAAACACCTTTGATGTTTGACGATTTTCAATAACCTTTGAAAGGTGTTACTAATGGGTTTTGGAATTAAAGGGTTACATGGGTTTACGGATTTCAAAAAATCGCATTTTTTATGGTCTCATTAAATTCTACAACACCCATCAAATATTGTCCTTTCGAATATTGGACTTTTCAAGTTAATCCGAGTAATAGTTTCGGAGATACAACTTTGAGAACTTGTGTGCTCGAGGCTAGCTAGGCTAAGTACGTTGTCTTTAAACACGTTTTTTTTCGAAACTGTGTTTTTGAAGTCGGTTGGCAAGATTTCTTGAGAACTACTCAACCGCAATTCATGAAATTTTACATAGATCTTTGAGATACAATTCTTAAAGACTTGAAAGAAGGATTTTTTTTCGATTACAACTAATTGAAAAAAAAATGTCGCGAAATTTTAATTCTTTTGTAAAAATCTCTGCCGAAAATACAATTTTAATTTTTTTACCTTCGTCTAAGTTCTAAATTAAGATTGTAACTGAAACACTTTGTTTTTTTTTCACTTTAGATGAGTTACCTGCCAACACGGGCGCATTTTTTTCGAGAGGTGTCCCAGTGTCCGAGTTTATAATAATTTTTTTCCAAAAATTTCAGAATTTCTTTGTCAATAGTATATGTTTGTAATAAAATATTTCTTTTTTTACGAGTACAAGAGTAAAAGGCTGTTGAAAATTAGCTTATAAATATTATTTATAAAGCGGACAAGTCAACGCAATATCAACCAAATGAGATCAGATCAAATCTTTTACTCCGGTACAGTGAAAATGTCTGAAATAGGGTTATAACGTCTCACTCTCCATATACTTGTACATCTATTATGTTGAACTCTACTAAAAGATAATTCACTAAATCATTACTGCATAAGAAATCGATTTCGAAGTCACAATGCTGCGGAAGAGCTTTTTAGGAGCTTCAATTGTTCAACGGGGTGGTACCTACCACTTTTAGCTGAAATAACAGATATCAAGAACTACTTTACTCAATTTGATATTACTATACTCACATTACGTTATGAAAATGGGAGGAATCGAGCAATAACTATGACTGTTTCTTATACAACACAATCTTAATTTCCATTTGATTCACTTCAGAGCATACAAATTTAGCTGTAATGATTATACCAGGACAAGAATTTTGCATAAAAAGTGTCTCGAAAGTATGCCACCTCCAGTCTTAAACTTGTCAAAATCAGATCATGCCTTTTTAAGTCCCCAAGTGCAGAATATGTGGACCCCGGTGTCTTTGGCTTACTATTTACCGAAAGTATCGGTCAATCTCTGAAATTCAATTTTGAAATTCGAGGTTACCTTTTACTGAGAATAATTTATCCTTCAGTTGAAAATGAATGAAATCAGGTCAATATTTTTACTCGGCTCCACTTACCTAATATAAAGACTTCCTAATTCCCGGTTGACTTCATACTTTATATACTTATTATTAAATAGGTAACTTAAATAAATAAGAGTGTGGCTTCGTAACAACAAAGTGTAATTAAACCTAAAGTAGATTACCTCTGGGGGTTATACTTATAACCTTCCGTTAGTCGCCGCACCTTATCGTAGAATGTTCGGGCACTACCCCTGTCGGCCAGCTTGTTAAGCTCTTCGTATTCACGTCTCTTCGTACCAGCTGTTCTTTTGCATTTTTCAAAAACCAATGGTTTCGTTTGGAGCTGTACGTAAGGAGCTTTAAATGTCGTCCCACAGTTCTCTTATAGCAAGTAAAGAACCGTTCGGCTATCTGTTGTGATTGCAGCTTCTTGATGTCGAGCCTTCCTTGTGTTTGTTGATGTTCGTTTTTTGCTGCAGCAAGATAGTGATCGGAGTCAATGCTAAGCCCTCTGAGCTTACACTCGTCTAAAACACTGGAGACGTGTCTTCCGTCTATCACAACATGATCAATATAGTTGGTGGCTTATCGATCTGAAGACAGCCAGGTAGCTTGATCAATTTTCATATGCTGGAACTTAGTACGGTGAAATCGATCAGCCTCAACCCATTTGGGGATGATGGCGTAAAAGACGCCAAGCACGAGTTTGACATCGTGCAGCTCTCATAGGTGCGCTCCAAGTACTCATCGAAAACATCTTTGTTCACATTGCTTAACATCCGGGGTGAAAGTCAGGACTTGGCGACGGAGTCTCACTCCCACCACGAATCCTTCAACGTATTCGCGCTCTTTTATATGGACACTTTAGTAAATGCCACAAGGACCTACACGTCTCAGTAGTTGTCCCATCCATCGCATTTTTTGGACGGCGGAGATGTCAGAATTCACTCTAACGAGCACATAAACCAGCTGGGCAGTGGCACCTTCCCGAATAAGCGTCCGGACCAGGTGCATGACCTAAAACCGTAATCCTTAATACGTTTGCAGTAGTCGTCATGAAAAGAGTGGTCTCTCGTCCGATGTTGTTTTCTTCTTTTCATTGGGAGTGCTTTTTACGTGGTGAGTTCTGTACCCAACACATAACCAAAGGAGGAATGTTTCGCCTTCAAACGGATGATTCTTGGCTACCCAGAGGATACCGGAAGCCGTGAGTTGTTTGAGCCACACGTAAAAGAGCCGATGCTGGTTCATTGGCATAATATTTATTGTTATTTTTTGTATTTAAGAAGTCAAGAGCTTTTTTGTTCTACAGTACAACCTTTGTTTTTTATATATTGACCCTCTCTTCAAACACTTGAAAAAATCTCCATATAAATGAGGGATCTAGAGTATATAGCATATATCTATATATATACTATATATTTACACAAATATCAAATAGCTTATATTTCGAAGAAATTCAGCACGCTGCAAGCTTACCTTCAATTCCCTCCGGTGCACTTGAAAATTAACGGCTGAACTTTACAAAACCACCAAACATAAAATTCAACCACACTAATGCTTAATGGCTCAAGCATACAAGGTAAAGCAGATGAATTTGTATGGAGGCACAGATAAACGTTGCATTTCCCACGCTTACCACACAACGCCACACGGCAATAAAGGCAACCGCTTATTTAAAATTTTCTTTGCAATTAAGGATACCGCAGGACCTTATGCTGTAATGCACATACAAACACAACACATGCACACAAGTATATGCTGATAAACAACCGTGTAAGTGCATGTTATAGGCAGCCTAGGTAGTCGTGAGCAACACGTGCGCAACCGAAGGGTAGCAATAGCCTGCCGCTGCCCATGAGCGCAGAGCCCATTGTTCGAGACGCGTAATTGCGGTGAGTAATTGCGTACAAATCATTTGCACAAAACCCAGAAAACAAAAAAAAAATGTCCGAAAATGGCAGACAGTGTGGTTTAAATGACTTAATCCACGTGAAGAGCGTGAGAAAGTGCTAGGCTATACTCGTAGGTTGATTTCAATAGAAGGTGGATTGTATTAAGCAAATTGAGGGACAATGTTAAATGAGTTGTAAGCTGTAAATGGAGGAGGGATGTGGGTTGCGAAAATTTTTGCAAGTGTGGTGGTGGATTATACATACCTTCGTACATACAAAGATAGAATCGTGCGGTGACAGTGCGCTCAGCACAGTATTGAGGAAACATTAATGAATTGTAGGAAATAAAAAGAATTATTGTCCACAAACCCTATCCAATCGGCTTCTACAGTATTTACGACATTCAGAATTTATGTTTCTTGACACTCCTGATCAACTGTGAAATATCTACTGAATTCCTATTGTGATTAACTATTGTGTTATACTTTCAGAAAGTTGTTTCCTTCACCAAATTGTTCCCTTAATTGATCAAATTGGCCTAAAAATTCAGCAAAGTGGTGATGAGCGAGCTTTTTGCTCAGTTAGTCGATATATATCACACCTTGATAGCTCCTGAAAATGCTAGTTATCACTTTTTCTGTCGATACGATAGTCTGCGTCTTCTTCAGAGCAGGTTCGCGAGTAAAATCTATTGTTTTGGATCGTGTATACTCAGAAAATCCTTTTAAATATCAGCACAACTTCAAGTATTGATGCAGAGTAGCCTGTCAGACATTCCATTTCTTTAGCGGAAAGTTTAAATCCGACAACCATTGCACCAACAACTTTTCCTACTCAATGTTTCCTGAAGACTACGGCCTCCGCCGCCCTTTGATATTCCTACTGACTCGGTTATCTGACACATCTCAGTAGTCTGCTAATATAATACTGTACCAAATTTCTCGATAAATCATCTAATTTGGAACTCACTCTTGCGTTCGATCACTGGATCGCTATATGAAAGTCCGAATTCAAAGACTGTACAAAGATTTTTGTTACGTTATACTCTGTGGTAATCATTTTCGGACAAGGAACGTGGCTCTTCAAAGCTCGATTTAAGGTGGTCGCTATCGAAGAAGAAGAGCCATCCGTTCACTTATTTCAATGCTTCAATTCATCGAGATAACGTCTGATATTATTCTTTATCCATAATTATAAATTACATTTCAATTAAAATAACGAGTCCGATTCAGCAGAAATTTTGATAAATCTACGAGAATTTACTAAGCTTTATAGCGCAAACAGCCGAAAACGTAAACACGTGGTCCGTGTCAGCTGATACGACCTATCTCATGGGAGACCAATCTTGATATACTCTAGTAATTTTAAAAGTTGTCTTCAATGTGTTTGAAATTTTCTGAAAATAGCTCAAAATCAGAGTCGAATGCTACTATTTATAAATATTTAAACTATTTTTAATAGTTTGTTTTCAGTTTTGATATTTTATATTATGAAAAATTGTAATTGAAAATTTAGATGTGTACAAAACTATATATGGGTATAGAGCAATGGCAAAATTGGTCAAATGAAAACTGAAAAGATTGCGGATTTCAGCGTTTTTACCACGGGCTTAACTTTTGACTTATTTTGCTCGCTAAGAAAGGAAGGGAGTAGCGTTTTTGGCTGTACTGGAACCATGGGGAGGTGAGGATGAACATTTATTGAAACAATCCTATATAAATTTATTCCACTTTTAAAAGTATATATTTAAAGTAGCTCAAAATGAGGCATCCCATTATTAAAACTGTTTAGTCCTAAGACTAAATGACAAAATATATAAACATCTTCCCTTTTAAGATTTTTTAAAGTTCTAAGGACAATATATTTTTATGCAAAGTAAGGCTACATTTGTATACATAAAAAAAAAATTACATTACAAGGCTGATGAGTTTGCTAGGACAAGTATTTCAGTCCCAATAATTATGGAAGGGGAACATGTAGGCGCTCCGTTGACTTTTTGTGCTTCACTACTGGATTATTGCACCTCAGTCCAGTTCAGCAGGCGTTGGTCAATTAAGAATAGCTGTGCAGTAGAAAGGTCCTTCCTGTGTCCGCATAGACTTCTAACGGTGTGATATCACATGATATTGCTGTCCAATCGACCAACCCAAAACGCAAAATTTTCTGTTCACGTTATTGCAATAAATCCATTGACTGCAGCGATGTTTGGGAAATAGCGCCGTTTCGTTGAAACTAAATGTCGCCAAGATCACGAATTTCAGTTTCTGGCATCGAATAGTCGGTTGCGATGACGGTTACGTTCTCACAGGGATCATTTTTCAAGGAAAATGGGCCGATGGCTCCACGGACCTACACACCACACCAAACCTTTGATTTTCCTAAATGGAAAGGCAGTTCTGGAATCTTTTCAGGTTGCTCCCCGTCCCAATTGCGTAAATTTTGCTTATTCACATACGCATTGAGCCAAAAATGGATCTCTCGGCTGAACAAAATTTGGCTAGAAAATGTTGGATCTTCTTGGAACTTTTCAAGAACCCATAAAGCGAAGCAATGTCGCTTAGGAAAGTCAGGTGGCTTCAATTTAAAATAACGACATAAAGTGCGTCAAGTCGTTGCGTACATAGTCTTCGTGTACGTTCCCAGCTACGGCTGCTATATTTTCTTTACGGTGGTCCATCGGTCGAATAATATTCAGTAATGAATGCTGGGTCGCAAGATAGGTGATGGTGTTGCGAATAGTATGCTCAGTAGGCCCATTGTGTGGACCATAAGTTTGCTCATGGCCGGAGAAGAAATTAATGATTGAGAAACCAAACAAATATTACTTGTTATTTTGTTATATTGTTTGTTATATTTTGGACTTTTTACAATTGATAATGCATTTCTCAAAGAGGACATTATGCCAAAGAATAAAAAATTTAAGTTCGGCCCACAAGATTTTTTTTTGGTACCAATCCATCTAACTTCTTTTTGAATCGACGAAACCAAATTTTCACCCGACGAGATTGCCTGTTACAGTTACAGTATCCACATTTTCAGCCGATTACGTTTTTGCTTTTACTGAAGACTGTAAATAATGCCGTATTTTATCCTTTCTACGGCCTATCTTTGATGCGTGCTCAAACAATATTGAATCTAGCAATTATTACACAAAATTACTATGCAGATTGTTAAAGCCATGTGTTGGAAAAATAATTAATTTCATTTTACTAGACCTTATATTTAACATGATGAGGTTGCACAAAGCCTTCAAATGTTTACAATAATTCTTGAAATCAACAAAAATAATAGTGAGATGAAGCTCACTCGGAAAGGAACAAAATATGTATAGCAAAAATTAATGGAGAAATAATTAACTTACGCTCTGTCGTCAGGAAGTGGAAGGGAGTTAATTTAGTTTTTAAGGGAAATAAAGACATTTATCGCGATTTTCGTAAAAAATACAATTCCTTTAGGAAAACATTATGTGACAAAGCTGTAATTAATAAAAATGTTTGTTCCTTTTTTTCACAGTTTTTCATATGACTTCAGATTTAATGTGAAAAATTAAAAAGAAAAACTTTTATCTTTTACAAAAAATTTTGTATTTCTCGAAATATAGAGTAAACTCACATTTTTATGTCCCAAATACACTTTAATTCTTTTCTATGAAATTATTTTGACTTAATTTTGAAAGCAACCCCCCAACTGTAATCGAAAAAATTCCTGTCAAAATGTTTGATTTACTTTTGTTTACTGATTTATGTATCCGTCTTAAGTAGTTGGAGTCTCTACTTTCTGATGGTATAGAAAAGTATTCATAAATAAGTTTTCTCAAAAAATGCAAAACGATGTGGCCTTTTAAGTTGTACTCCACACTTAAGAATTTATTAAATCCTTAAATATAAAAAACTGCTATTAAAAATATTTTCTTACAATCGATTCCATTGTAACGAAAATTGAGTTAATAACGACACATATCGCTTAAATTGTCTACGATTACATCCATTATTTTATAATTTTTGCAAAATGTCAATTCTCTGCTGACATTTATTTGTCTTCAATTGCTCTTCCACAACAATTTCTTATTTAATTTGCCAAAAGTACACACAGAAATGCTTTGCTAAACAGAAGATATTTTCAGCAATTCTTTGGCTTTCATTTTCCATATTTTGCATACCACCTTGGCTTTTTTTGCCCAATTTGTTGTTAACATTTTCATTTCCATCTGATTTAATCACAGATAACGACACGTGCGCAAGCACGAAGGGGCTGCGCGTACTCGAGGCGAGACCCACACTACGGCAATGCCTGGGGTTTGCTAATATTGGCACTCACAACTGCGCAGCTATTAGTAACCTCTTACCTATCACCCACTGCTTTCGCGTTTTTAATTCATCGCTCGCTACGCCGTACTTCCGTCTAACATTCTGTGTCACCCTGCCCTCCCACACTCTCCTCTCACTCACTGCGCCATGAACATCCGCATAATCATAAACATAATCAGTGTGACTGCTCTTGGCGGGCAGACTCGCCGCTTGACTGCTCGCCTGCGAGCCGGGTTGACTGATTTTCATCTGCCAGCCGCGCAGCGACTTTCCGCTATTATTATCAACCCGTCGCACAAACAAAAAAAAAAAAACACGGCAACAAAAAATTATAATAATAACAAAAGCAACCGCGAGGGAAGGGCGGAAAAAAGAAGTTATTCAAATGAAGAAAAGTGCCAATATGCCACAAAAGCAGTCAATAAGCAGTTAAATACACACACACAGCGGTAAATGCTTGTCTATGCGCCGCAAAGCATGCTTTGATTTTTCAACAACAGCGACTGCTTGCGCTCAGGAGCCGGAGAAATGATAACACAAGCGTGCAATGTGCTGCCGTGTGAAGTCAATGACACTAAATTTCCGCCTTTTCTGCATATTTATCGTGACTACACATACAAACAAACACATATACCATATATGTATATAAAAACATATCCGGCATCAAAGCCACACCTGTGCGTTTATTTTTAGCGGCAGTTAGCGTGCTTATAGCCAACAGCAACAACAGCTTGACAGCCTCTTTGACTTTCTTCGAGTTGATTATTTTTTCGTAGTGTTTGTTGTTGTGACAATTTAGTTGTTGTTGCTTTCCATGTAATTTCTTTGCCCCAAACTCGAGATTTACTCAGACTTGTAGTTGTTATTGCTATTTGATATCTATTGCGCTTTATCAATGTTTTTGTGTTTTGTTGTTTTTTTTTTTTAATGTTAGACTTTTACGCACACATGCGTGTATCAACTCGACTCATACACACATCCACTTACTTTTATCGACAACTTGTACATTTACATTTATGATTAGCTGATGAAAGTAGGCGTGAAATGGCTTAAGTACATCTACTTATGTGTTTGTGTGTTTGTGTCTGGTGACGACATGCTTTCGCATGTTTCACACATCATTTCCTGCATTATCCTTTGAAATGTGTTCTTTGACTTATTTTTTTGAATTTGATTTTTAAGTGTTCAAGTCAAAGGTAAAATTTTCTTTATACCTATTACATTTGTCTAGCACATGTTTTTGTAATTATCAGAAGACTTGTCAAATATTGTAATTGGAAGCTTCAAATTATGTTCGTTTAAAAGGATTTGTTGATAAATATGGAAGAGAATGTAACACTGATTGCCAAGAAATATCTGCATTTTCTGCATTTCAACTAACCAAGACAAATTGCCACTCTGATGAAGGTCTTTCCAAAACACGTGTTTTGAACCCAATATTAGTTTGTGCACAGCATTAATATTTTTGGGAGAAACAAGTGATTTCGGTCGACCTTTACCAAAGCTGTCTTGAAGTGATCTACGACTTGGGTAGAATTCATCATACCATTGATAAACACTGGCCCTGGATAGAGCTTTATCGCTAAACACTGAATTAGGTTCCTCGATGCGTTGTTGCTGGGAATCCACGTCGAAAGTTGTAAAAAATGTTCTCTCAAAAGTTTGAGGTTTAATTGTTTGTATTTTTTGGCCGAGATGCATATTTCAAGTTACTATAAGCAACACAAAAGCGGTCGTATGTCAAAATGTTCTGAGTATACTACTGGGCCCGAAAAATAAGGTAAATTTAAACTACGCGCATCGAAGAATTTGGAGAATATTTTTTTTTAGGTTGGCAGTACTGTCAGTCACATTTATGGCAAATTTCATGTCAAAATATTCATTAGTTTTTGAGATACGTGTCGTTTTGTGAGCTGCTAAAAGTGAGTTTTTCGTTTTTTGCTATGTCGAAATTTGTTGAGCAAAGAATTTGCATTAAATTTTGTTTACGAAATCAATTTTCTGCTACGGATGCGTTGAGGATGGTGGAGAAAGCCTTTGGTGATGGGGCTATGTCTAAAAAAATGTTTACAAGTGGTATAGTGAGTTGCAAGCCGGCCGTGAACGTGTCGAAGACGAAGAGCGTCCAGGGCGATCATCAACCTCAACCGACGAAGCTCATGTTCAAAAAATCAAAGATTTGGTGTTGAAAAACCGTCGATTAACAATTACAGACCTCGTTGATGAATTTGGCTTATCGAAAGGCTCAGCCAATACCATTTTGAAGGATGTTTTGGGCCTCAAGCGCGTCAAATCTCGACTGGTACCGAAAACATTGAATTTTTAGGAAAAAAGGCGTCGCGTTGAAGTGTGTGAAACGATGCTTTCCGACTACCAGGGTGTGATGAAATGCATTATAACTGGCGATGAGACTTGGATCTATGCTTACGACCCCGAAACAACCAATCAGTCGAACGAGTATCGTGCCAAAAGAGAGCCGAGACCAAAAAAATCGCGCCAAAGTCGCTCAAAAATCTAGGTCATGTTGACTGTTTTCTTCGATTATCGTGGTGTTGTGCATTATGAATTCCTTCCAATCGCTCAAACAGTCAACAAGGAATATTATTTGAACGTTATGTGTCGTTTGCGTAACGCTATCCGCCTAAAAAGGCCGGAATTATGGTAAGACAATTCTTGGTTTTTACACCACGATAATGCACCATCCCATACTGCCCTCGTAATTCGTGATCATTTCGCCAAAAACTCAACAAATATCGTTCCGCAACCACCGTATTCACCTGATATGGCACCGTGCGACTTCTGGCTGTTCACCAAGCTCAAAAGACCGCTCCGGGGACACCTTTTTTATACGATAGAGGAGTTTCAAGCCGTAGCGAAGACGGAACTGAAGGCCATCCCGGAAAGTGACTACAACCAGTGTTTCGAAGATTGGAAAATCCGTTGGCATAAGTGCATTGCATCGGGAGGGGATTACTTTGAAGGGGATGAAATTGATTTGGAAGAATAAATATAGAATTTTCAAAATAAATACAATGTCACCTTATTTTTTGGGCACAGTAGCATGTACCATCAAAACAAGGCACCAGGATGACCTATATCTGCTCTGACTAAAATACTAAGACATTAGGTTCAAAGACAACAAATGGATAAGTCGAGAGATTTTTGGGAAACTTTCCATAATTGCTTAAAAATTGTCGTTTCAGCAGGCTCTAATTAAATTGTATGAACGGATTCAAAATGGTCTGGATACGAGCAAAAAGTATTTACTTCTTTACCTTGAACAGGATATAGTATGTACATAAGCATGAAGTTTGAAACATCCAGAAAGAAATATCGGAGACCCCCTAGATCTAGCCATGTTCGTTCACTTGTTCGTCTATCGGTCCGTCGGACTTGTATTTCGTACCTATGTCTTCACGAAATGCGACATAAATTATGCTTCAATCTCTTAGCGTATGAACCAAAATTCTAAGAGATGTTCTAACTATCTGCTCAGACCCCGATGATAAATTACAAAGTTTCAATATCTTTAAGTGTGCGAGATTTCAACATTAAAGTTTTCCAAATCTCGATATATAAAAGGCAACCTACCAAGTGGTAAACTGTATCTCCCGTTGTATAAAAGAGATCAGACAGCTTTATCGTGCGTTAGTATTGTTTGAGCACAGGTCAAAAATGGACATCAGAAGATTTTACAGTTGTTTTCAATAACAACGAAACACGCAGGCGGTCAAGTCCTGCGACTGTAAATCCAAATCATTAGCACTTTTAGTTTCGTTGAAATTGTAGCATAATTTATGTCAAAGCTGCACCGCGCAGGGGAAGGTAAAATCGCGAAAATTTATAATGGCGGTTTTTGTATCATCTACTGTGAGCTGCTTCTTTACGGCTAAATGCTTAGTTCAGAATTGAGCTATCAACAATTGGATCGCCTGAGGAAACCAATCAACCAGAGGCGGCAAGTTTCGGCCTATTGAAAGGTATTGTGTTCTATGAGGACAATGTTAGCCACCAAATATCGATAGTGAACAGCCGAAAGCTTCGGAAGCTTTGTAGGAGATTCTTATGTATCGGATTAAAAAAATTACTTTATAATACCGTCTGTAGAATAACAGATAGTTATCGTGCAAACTGGTGCACATTTGAATTAAATTGGAATCTAAATAAGACCAGCAATTAAATGAAAAAAATTAACGAGTTTATTTTTATCTTAAAAGTCCTTATATCTGATTTCTATTACTTACCTCTGCTTTGCCAGAAAAACCACTCAACATTTCTTTAAATATTAAATACATTTTTTTCGATTCTAAAAGGATCTCACTTGGACATCTTATAGCGCCGGTTCGTTATGGGATCTAGAACTAATTGCACATAAGACCCTCATAAATGGATAAGAAGGTTTGAGCCCATCATAAATTTAATGAGGCGGCTATGTCCCCTGATTTGTTGAAGGTAAGACTGCCGATATGTTTCGAGATTAAGTCTTGTAAAGACTGGATTATGGAATAGAAAGTGTCTGAGTGTTTCCACCTCATCTTGTGTATCTTATGTACAAGAAATTTCATGTGCTAAAGATTCTATTGATTGACCGAGATATCAAATAATTTCTTCACATTTCTTAGACTAATAATCTTCACAACTAGACTTACCTTAATTCTAATACTGTACAATTTTCATTACATTTCGTTCGATCATTCTCAAAATATATGATTGAAAGACATTTGCCTCCACTATTTTATTTTTTGATTGATAATATTTTTATTTAAAGTTTCTCAGTAATAAGGAAACAGGTCTTATGTTCTTTATATTAAAACTTTTGTTGGTAATTTATATTACCAAGCTATTATGGACATCAATTTTATGTTAGTAATATTTCTAGTACTACACAGTAGTTGGCAAAAAGTTGAATTAGTGCTCTTTTGTGGAAAAATAATATATACAGCATTAAGGACAATCAAGACATAAGGTTAATGAGATTTTAAAAAAATTAATAAAGCGTATTTACTTTTTTACCTTGAGCATGGTATATTAAATTTTGGACGAAGTAACAATTCTATAACATCTCTAAAATATAGCTTAAATTCTTAAGCTGCTCCGAGTATTGGTTTTGAAGATACGGCCTTGCAAATTAGCTACCGTTTAAAGACCCATTTTCTCTACTAAGTTGATGCTATCATTTAGTTCACTTTAGTTCAGTGCTTATAACTTTAAGCTCTATTTGGTAAGGCTTTACTTACTAACAGAACCATCATTTTAACGTTTTTGCCGACGTAGCCAAAACATCAAGAGCCAACAACCATAGAATTTTGAGTATTACTTTAAATCGTCTAGTATCCACAAACGACCGCGAATTTAAGCAAAGTAGAGAGCCACAGCAACAAGTCTCAAACATTTAACTAACCAGACTTCTGACGCGAACAATATTTCAAGTTAATCCCTCTCAGTGTAAGGTGACCTTGAAACAAAGTCAGGATAATCTCTACTTGAGATCGCTAAAAGATTTGGTTGTGCTTGCTTTATCGCTGAAAGAGCAAATACAATCTAAGTGCCTTCTTTTACAAACTGGTTGAAATTTACAAGATAAATAGAACATCGTAACACCATATACATATAGTACCCTTTCACTGGGGTGTAAGTGTTTCTGTGAAATATTAAGTGCTCTTGCTGTTGAAAATACAACTTTAATGTAAGAAAATGATTACACATGAATTATTCGAAGTATTGCCTGTCGCTAGTCATAACATTTTTCCATCTATCTGTCAAAGCTCGGTACCATTACGGTAAAACTGTTCATTTTGTAGTCAGAGCTTGTGCTATCGAATGGAACAATTATGTAGTACATAGTAATTGGACGATGCTGCTGCTGGGAAGTATAGCGGATGGAGTAGGATTTCCCATTTAAGCTTTTCCAGGTCGGATTTGACGGGTTTGGGAACAGGAGGACGAGGGTTGTCGTGCAGCAGAATAATTTTTTCTTGTGTTGTAGTATGGAGGAGAAGGATAAGAAACCCAAGTACCTTATTTCTAAATCCTTTAGCAGTGCATGTAGGTGCTTTGAAAAAGCTCGGCGGGTTACTTCCAATACATTAAACAAGCTCTTATTGCATTCGACACACATCCGCATCGAGCAACGTCTCCAATTTACCGTATTCGAAGGCTTTTGGCCTTCCTACACGCGGACGGTCGTGTCAATCAAAATTGCCGTCTTGGAAGGGAAGAAAACAGCAGGTGATTTCTTTAACTGAAAGATGAACATCAGCACTTCGCCCAAATGATGACTAAAAGTTTATAAAATATAAATAAAGTCAGTAATGTGCAAACGGAGTTTCTTTTCAAATGTCGTGGTTAAGTTTATGACGTGTGGGATAATCAAAATCGATCAGCACCAACTGCTGGAGCCAACTATTGATAAACAAAGGGGACTTATGATAATTGCGCAACAATATTTGTATACATTTCCACTTTTTAACCTGTTATTGTATATTCTATGCAATATCTTGGAAAATATCTTCGCAGAAAGTGGTAACAACATTTTCTTTAGTCAAAATCTCTATATAAAATTTTAAAGCAATACTTTACGAAAAGAAAACGTAAAAGAAAACATATAACTCACAAAGAACAGCAAATTCATTAGAAGAAAACCGCAGCACCTGTTACCTCCAAACTGGTCAATAATCAGTAGTACCAAAAATGAAAACAAAAGCAACATAAAACACTGGCGCAACCGTCACTTGACAAATTCACTCCGGTGCACAGACACACACACACACACACACGGCGGAGCACCGCAGGTGGGTTGCTATTAATGACAGACTGACGAAGATCTAGTCCAAGCAACAGCGGCAACAAAATGAAAGTAGCAAAAATACAGCAACAACATTAGAACCCCTGGCGAGAGCGTAGAAAAAGGGAAGGAATCCAAAGAAAATACGTAAAAAAGAAATGAAATTAGCCGACAAATTTTTAAACAACCGCAACCGAAATTGAGGTATCGCAGCGGGCACCACGAGTAGCCGAACAGCCAGCGGAGGGACTACAAAGACGGTGGAGAATATACGACCGGCTGCGCATCTTGAAATGTGAAGCTGGCTTAGCTGGTCGAATTAGTTAAAGTTGGACGTTAGCTGCCTCGGTTCCTGAGTAGCTCCGCAGCTACAGACCCATGCCACAGCGGTGGTAGCCACTGTCGGACGCGAGTCATAAATTTGCTGTACGAGCAAAAAACAAAAAGGCCAAGGGAAAAAAAAAACGAATACACGAAGCGTGGCTAAGTGATGAGGAAAGGAAAATGTGTTGAACAGTAAATACTCGCAGGTAAGAAGAACATTGAAAAAACGTCACATTAGTCTCCATTAATGAAAGATTATTATGAAGAACATTGAGCCGTGACAGCTGCGCGGCGGCGAACATGGCAAGGTAGTCGGGTCATATGTATGTACGGACCGTACAAAAGTTTTTCGTATACTGTGTGTGTGTTGGTGGTGGATTTTTGGTAGTGGCTTGTCGGCATGGCCGCCACACACGTAGGTGAGTTTGCTACTCGCTTACGGTTGCTTACGGTTGGGGCGGCAGCCTTTGCGCAGCTCAAATGGCTTGTAGATAATTAGAATTGGTTGGGGTTGCAGGAAAATTCCAAGAAAAAATCTATAAAACTGTTGGATTTTCACAAAATTAAAGACAAGTAATTTCAACGGTGTATTGAAGCGAATGAATTGGATAATTTGAAATCTCCTTGTGAACTGCTTCTATATGAGGATATATGGCTGAAAGCACTACTATAAACTGCGATTATGTTTGGAGCAGTTAAATTTTTGATTATCATAAATGAAGTGGCACTGCTACAGTGTGAGTGCTTTAATCGTTAAAGCTGCCATTTGTTTTCGAAAACTTGTTAATATTTTTTTTTTTTTTGAAGGGAAGACGCTTCGTCAATCTCATCGCCAGAATGCTTTTATTACTGAGTTATTAGATTAAATATTTAGCGGTAAGAACTTAAGACAAATTTTCTTCATACTTGAAATGTATGTCGGCAGATAATCTTCCAAATTTTTTATTCGAAACTCAAAAGATAACACATTTATCCGAAATTTGAAGGTGACCACTAGAAAAACTATTCGGAGATCACGAAACACGGTGATCTTAATTATTTGCTATTGAATCATAAAAACCACTTAAAGCGTATCTTTGACTGTAGCAGACGGCCACTACCGGGCAGCTCGTTTTGATGTCTAAAAACTAGAAGGGAACCTCGTCGTCGGCGCAGCCTTTTCCAGTCTATAAAAGGCAGCGAAAGAGGTTGGTCCTGTGGTTAAAGAGGCTAAGACAAAGATTTTTCTCGTCTTGGGAACCGCGCTGCTGTTGGAAACTGTAAATTTGAAAAATCTGTACTATAAGGTCTGTCGCAAAAGAAACAGGAGCACGACGAATGAGTGACAAAAGACGCTTCATAACACCAAGGTAAAACACAGCATTAATCGTTTGGCCAGGTGGGATGAACTCTCAGTGTACAATACCCGCGGAATCGTAAAACAAATCAGCATTGTCTTTATTTTTGACTTCTGAAGACGACTTTTTTTCGGTGACTTCTGATCGTCACAGAGGTCCTCACGACCTTGTTGGAATCTCTTACGCCACTCATGCACATTACTACGGGATAGGCACTCATCATCATCAACCTTTTTCATCATTTGAAATGTTTCAGTAAACGCTTTCCCAAGTTTAAAACAAAATTTTATATATGCTCTTTATTCAAAATGCATTTTACGACCGATGACCAAAAGGTGCTGTCACTTTATGATCGATAACATCGATTATAGTTATACAATTGTCTAAAAAATTTTACGAAATGTCAAAAAGAGATCAAACTTTTTATTTCATATACCCACCAATAGGTGGCGTCACCAGAAAGAGTTATATTTAAAAAGTTCTGTTTCTTTTGCGACAGTCCTTGTATGTATATCTCGGAAACAGAACAAACTCCAGCAACAATCTATGCCTGGAGTTCAAGCGCAGAGTGATTCTTGCCAACAGGTGCTACATCTCTCTTTCTCTCTCTCAATGAATAAAACTAACGCTATCTAAGTAAAACATCTTTAATATTGAGAAAGATGGAACTACGATCTGTTTGAACTCTACCGCATCATGAATATAGTGAAGAGCGTAAAAATCCAACAATTGGGCTGCTTTTTGGCAAAGTTTATGAAAGGCTTTTTGGATTCGACAGTGATAAGTGGAAGATGGAAGCAAGAGCGCCTCGCAAAGTATAGATGTAGAAGTAACTAGCGATATTTCGTGTCCTCTCACCCGATCGACGCACGGTTGTGGTATCAAATAACCAGAAGACATCAAAATATATGACTAGTCATCCCTCAGAGAAGTTTGCCAGCCAATTTCACAGAGAAAATCACTTCAATATTTGTCTGATCTTGCGGAGCTCTGGTAGATAAGAACTGACTTTTTTTCTGATTAGATGCATACCTTGGTTTTATTAGAAACCGTGAAGTTAACTAAGCCGAACTACTTCCAATTCCACAGATACCTTATCGACTTTGAGTGCTATTGAGTCACTCAGCATCAGAAATTGCTTTGAATTGTTTAGTCCGGACGAAATTTAGAAATGTTTTTTATTAATGTGTGGGCTTTTTTAAAGAGAGGAGTACCACAAACTAGCAATTCCTCTGCAAGCGGAGTGTGGAAGATCTTGCCATTTCTAACCGATCTTGAATAACTTATATTCCCATAATATTCTGAGTAATTTTAGCAGCACGTGTGCCATTGGGTTATAGTTATTTAAGAATCGACCAAAAAAGCTTCAAAGGCTGACGAAACGTGTTCTAATTAGGTTAGATTAGATCTCAGAATCAATACAAAATCGATGGATCTCATTTGGACAGGTCTTCGTCTCTTGTGTTACCCATAGACTCCTTAAATTAGAACACCAGTCTAGGGTTGACGAAGCGTTTTAAATTTATTAAGGTGGTTGCTATCAATCTCAACCATTTCGCTAGGTTCGCCAAATGTTTGTCTCCTGAGATATCAATCTTAATCGGACAAGAGCCAGACAATACACGAAAAAGAGACAAAATAATTCTATCCCACTTTCTTCCATGCTATTTTAGGAAAGGTTAGGTTACGTTGGTCTGATAGGCTAATAAGCCACGCATGGCCCAGTTTTGGTCATTTGCAATACCAGATGGAGTTCAGTTTCTTGATTTAGCAAACAGCGTCGGAAAAAATATTTAGTCACACTCCATGTGAACTATTGTACAGCTTCCGACTGAACGCATGTGATTGCAGCAAGATTGATCTTTCGAAGAGCAAGTAGTTCGAAGGACCACTTACGGCTCACTTTTGTCCAGTAGGATCTTACAGTCGTTCTGGTTGTTGACCAGCGCGTGCTAAGTTCACTGGAGGTTTACATATATGTTCAATAGCAGAAAACACAAGAGGACATCATAAAACCAGCTCGCTGCCAATCGGTTGAAAATAAGGAAACAGTATCCTCCCTAGCAAGTTGATGGGCCTTGCAGTTTCCGAAGAACCCATGCAAACTAAAAATTGAGGAAGCTTGAAGATATTGTTGAAACTATGACGTCATGTGCTTCTAGTCTAGTTTTGTGCGTACAATCAGCTTCTCCCGAGTCAGTATAGCCGCTCGGCTATGGGAGTGAATGCACACCACTTTAAAGTAAGCTGCACTTCGGAGCTGTAATATACCTTGTACTTTGATGGCAGTCACCTTTGCTTGAAAAACGATACACTGAACTGGTAGCCTGGAACTTAGGGAACGCTCTCGATAGACGACTCTACCTCCTACTCTCCCTTTTAACTTCAACCCATTCTTCAAAACGCTCACTGTATTCCTTCTCCAACGACTTCGCCCCTCCAAAAAATACCTCGCAGGTGTGTGAGCCGAAAAGAAACTGCCAAAAGAATGTTCTAATTGCTTTTCGCGTATTTTATCACAAACATTTCTTACGATAGTTCGTAAATGTTTCCCACTTCGATTATGAATATACATATGTATATCTTCCTTCCGATTTTGGAAGCTAACGCTGCGCATTTTCTCTTGAACGTCTGGCATTCAGTAGAAGAAACAATAAAATTATTGCATTTAAAGGTCTCTTGAATTTGAATAGTGTGTCGGGTGTAGTCAAAATGTTATGAAGAGGGATGGATACAATATAATTTAGATCGGAAGACATGCCTTCATCTTCTATTCTAGCCATATTTGTAACGAAAATCGAAGCTTTTGCCATACTTTGACATCTTTCTGTACCTGCGAGTGGCACTTCAATTTCCCAACTATGAAGATAAAGTTAAGACCGTTGGTGCATCAGATACATATGTATGTAATTCCAGGTCGACTATTTAATTGACTTTGCGCGTCGTGTTGCGTCGCTTAAATCGAGCAACGCGTGTACATTCACTCAAAATAAAATGAGCAACAAAATAATGTTCTTTAGCAGAGAAATGTAATTTTTGCTCCTTATGTTACAAATTAGCCTCGGCTGCCATCGTTTCCCTTTGTATACGCTTGCGTGTGTATATGTGCACGCATTCAGGCCTTTGTCAGCCTCCTTTTGAGTCGCGCGCATCAAAGCGGTACATGGCGCTGAACTGAGCTGAATAGTCCCTTGCTGCTGATTTCCCTGTGTATTTGTGCGTACGTGTGTTTGTGTTGCTCATGCTCGGTAGTCCTTTGGCGTTAATGTAATTTTTCTTCATTTAGGCTGCCATATTAAGGCGAAATTTATTTTAAAAAACTCGATTATCCGCTTCCGGTTGAAGGGCGCATTAACGCTGCGGTGCGTGGTGTACTCTTGCTTCTTTGTGTGTCTTAGGCGCCATTGGCTCACTTCATCTGGCTATAGTGTTTTCGGTGTAGCTCCTTTTTTGGTGTTAGGTGTTAAAATTAGAAATTCAGTTTCAAAATGGGGTGTGAGTGAAGGAAGTCTGAGCCAGTCTTGGTGGTGCACCATTAATGTTCATTAGACTTTTCAATTTAATAATTATTTATGGACACACGTCTAGTCTGGATATCGACTGAAAATTCGCATTTTGAATAAATCGGCAGAACTTTGTAATACGCGTTGATACTTTTGAATGTATTTTTACACTTTTTGTGAATAAAAAAGGAAAAGAGTATAATTTCTACATCAACTTTTTGTTTAACAAAGACGGTCAACTGCAGAGCTGGGGTGTTTTCGTGCATTCGAACCTAGACAGCGTAGCCACTGTCTGTTAATTCGCTGAACTATGTCAATGTCGGGATATAACTCGTACTGCTCATCGTTCAATCAAACGTGATATTCGCCGTTGCCAATGCGCAAAGAACCAAAAATCTTCAGTACAGTCTTTCTGTCGAAAACTCTCATCAAATTTTGTCATCATCCATGTCCCTGCATCATACAGCAGGCGGGAATAATGAATGACTTATAGAGTTTGGTTTTTATTCCTCCAGAAAACACATTACTTCTCAATTGGCTACTCAGTCCGAAGTAGCACCTGGTCGTAAGAGTTATTCCGCTTTGGATTTCGAGTCTGTCGTTGTTGTTGATGCTAATAAGCTGGTTCAAAGTTAGACGAAATTATCTGCGACTACTATAACTATCAACAGTGACGTGAAAGCCAAGTCGACAGTGAGATGACTGTTTGTTTGGCAGAGAGCACCAATTTTCGGCTAATCTTTGCAACAATTCGGAGCGTATATCGGCAATAATAGGTCGAATATTACCTTCAGAGGCGTCAATCGTCTCAGGCTTTCCTGCATTGACTAGCGACTTCACTTCTTCTTCTTCTTTACTGACGTAGACACCGCTTACGCGATTATAGCCGAGTCAACAACAGCGCGCCAGTCGTTTCTTCTCTTCGCTACGTGGCGCCAATTGGATATTCCAAGCGAAGCCAGGTCCTTCTCCACTTGGTCCTTCCAACGGAGTGGAGGTCTTCCTCTTCCTCTGCTTCCCGCGGCGGGTACTGCGTCGAATACTTTCAGAGCTGGAGCGTTTTCATCCATCCGGACAACATGACCTAGCCAGCGTAGCCGCTGTCTTTTAATTCGCTGAACTATGTCAATGTCGTCGTATATCTCGTACAGCTCATCGTTCCATCGAATGCGATATTCGCCGTGGCCAACGCGCAAAGGACCATAAATCTTTCGCAGAACCTTTCTCTCGAAAACTCGCAAAGTCGACTCATCCGTTGTTGACATCGTCCAAGCCTCTGCACCATATAGCAGGACGGGAATTATGAGTGACTTATAGAGTTTGGTTTTTGTTTGTCGAGAGAGGACTTTGCTTCTCAATTGCCTACTTAGTCCAAAGTAGCACCTGTTGGCAAGAGTTATCCTGCGTTGGATTTCCAGGCTGACATTGTTGGTGGTGTTTACGCTGGTTCCAAGATAGACGAAATTATCTACAACTTCAAAGTTATGACTGTCAACAGTGACGTGAGTGCCAAGTCGCGAGTGCGACGACTGTTTGTTTGATGACAGGAGATATTTCGTCTTGCCCTCGTTCACTGCCAGACCCATTTCTTTTGCTTCCTTGTCCAGTCTGGAGAAAGCAGAACTAACGGCGCGGGTGTTGAGGCCGATGATATCAATATCATCGACATACGACAGCAGTTGTACACTCTTATAGAAGATGGTACCTTCTCTTTTGAGTTCTACAGCTCGAGCTATTTTCTCCAGAAGCAGGTTGAAAAAGTCGCACGATAGGGAATCTCCTTGTCTGAAACCTCGTTTGGTATCGAACGGCTCGGAGAGGTCCTTCCCGATTCTGACGGTGCTTTTTGTGTTGCTCAACGTTAGCTTACACAGCCGTATTAGTTTTGCGGGGATACCAAATTCAGACATCGCGGCATAGAGGCAGCTCCTTTTCGTGCTGTCGAAAGCAGCTTTGAAATCGACGAAGAGGTGGTGTGTGTCGATTCTCCTTTCACGGGTCTTTTCCAAGATTTGGCGCATCGTGAATATCTGGTCGGTTGTTGATTTACCAGGTCTAAAGCCACACTGAAAAGGTTCAATCAGTTTGTTGACGGTGGGCTTTAATCTTTCACACAATACGCTCGACAGAACCTTATATGCGATGTTGAGGAGGCTAATCCCACGGTAGTTGGCGCAGATTGTGAGGTCTCCTTTTTTATGGATTGGGCATAGCACACTTAAATTCCAATCGTTGGGCATACTTTCGTCCGACCATACTTTGCAAAGAAGCTGATGCATGCACCTTATCAGCTCTTCGCCGCCGTGTTTGAATAGCTCGGCCGGCAATCCATCGGCCCCTGCCGCTTTGTTGTTTTTCAGACGGGCCATTGCTATTCGAACTTCTTCAAGGTCGGGCAATGGAACGTCTGCTCCATCGTCATCGATTGGGGTATCGGGTTCGCTTTCTCCTGGTGTTGTGCGTGCACTGCCATTCAGCAGGCTGGAGAAGTGTTCCCTCCATAATTTAAGTATGCTCTGAGCATCGGTGGCTAGATCACCTTTGGGGGGTTCTACAAGAGTATGCTCCGGTCTTGAAACCTTCTGCAAGCCGCCGCATCTTTTCGTAGAATTTTCGAGCATTACCCCTGTCGGCCAGCTTATCAAGCTCTTCGTACTCACGCATTTCGGCCTCTTTCTTTTTCTGTCTACAAATGCGTCTCGCTTCCCTCTTCAACTCTCGGTATCTATCCCATCCCGCACGTGTTGTGGTCGATCGTAACGTTGCGAGGTAGGCAGCCTGTTTTCTCTCCGCTGCGACACGGCACTCCTCGTCGTACCAGCTGTTCTTTTGCGCTTTCCGAAAACCAATGGTTTCGGTTGCAGCTGTACGTAAGGAGTTTGAAATGCCGTCCCACAGTTCCCTTATACCGAGTTGTTGACGAGTGCTCTCAGAGAGCAGGAGTGCAAGCCGAGTAGAAAAACGTTCGGCTGTCTGTTGTGATTGCAGCTTCTCGACGTCGAACCTTCCTTGTGTTTGTTGGCGTGCGCTTTTTGCTGCACAGAGGCGGGTGCGAATCTTGGCTGCAACAACATAGTGGTCCGAGTCGATGTTAGGACCTCGGAGAGCACGCACATCTAAAACACTGGAGACGTGTCTTCCGTCTATCACAACATGATCGATCTGGTTGGTGGTTTTTCGATCCGGAGACAGCCAGGTAGCTTGATGTATCTTGTTATGCTGGAATCTAGTACTACAGATAACCATTTGAGGATGTTTCCTCGTGGAGGCTGAATTTACCGACCGTAGTGCCAAAGATACCTTCTTTGCCCACCCTGGCATTGAAGTCGCCAAGCACGATTTTGACATCGTGGCGGGGGCATCTCTCATAAGTGCGCTCCAAGCACTCATAAAAGGCATCTTTGGTCACATGGTCCTTCTCTTCCGTCGAGGCGTGGGCGCAAATCAGCGATATGTTGAAGAACCTCGATTTGATGCGGATTGTGGCTAGACGTTCATTCTTCGGAGTGAATGAAAGTACTTGGCGACGGAGTCTCTCTCTCACCACGAATCCAACACCAAACTTGCGCTCCTTTATATGGCCACTGTAGTAAATGTCACAAGGACCTACTCGTCTCTGTCCTTGTCCCGTCCATCGCATTTCTTGGACGGCGGTGATGTCAGCCTTTATCTTTACGAGGACATCTACCAGCTGGGCAGCGGCACCTTACCAATTAAGGGACCGGACATTCCAGGTGCACGCCCTCAAATCATAGTCCTTATTTCGTTTGCCGTGGTCGTCATCAAAAGGGGGGTCTCTCTTCCGAGGCTGTTTAAACTTTTGCACTGGGGGTGTTTTTTTACGTGGCGGGTCCCAAACCCAGCGCACAACCCTATGCAGGGGGTGTTTCGCCTTCTCACTTTAGCTCGCCTTCAAACGGATGTTCTTAGGCTACCCAGAGGATACTTGGTCAAAGACCGGAAGTCGTGAGCTGCTTGAGTCATATGTAAAAGAATCGTTTCTGGCCACTCCCAAGTGAATGGCGATCAGAGAACTTTCCTCACTTGCGTGAACTTCTACACATGACTCCATCCTCCATCGACTTCACTTAACTTCACAAAAAATAATACTGCCGTGTTGAACCACAAGACTCGTGAAATGTTGCCCTGTCTTGTTGTAACTAAAAGTCGTTCACTTTTTGAGGATGCTACGGCGTCTCGAAAATGGATTGTGTATCATCATCATTCCAAAGGCGACAGTTTTGCTTATTAACATATCCACTCAACCAAAAGTGCGCTTCATCGCTGAAAAAAAATTTTTGTGAAAATCGGGATCGGAAGCCATCTCTTCATTCACCGAACATAAGATGCATTTAATGCTTGCTCGGCTTCAAGTCCTGCACAAACGGATTTTTGAAAGTCTGCAAACAAAGATGGTTGGGCAAAATCTTTCATTATTTGGTTAGGTTCAATTCCAAATGTAGCCTACTATGGCGGATGAATTCTCTCTGCAGCACCAACAGCGTCTTCGGGCGCGCTGTCATCGCGATGGATAAACTTTTTTTTTAGAATAAGTCAATTTATTATTAAAGAGCAAATTAAATTGAGTACACTTGTAAATCAAGTAACAGCTGCCAGAAAGAAAATAAAATTATCATCTAATTTCAACCGTCAAGTGTGTAAGAATATGATGAGATATGCCTGCAAGGATCGAGTGACATTAAAACGTCAATAATTACTAGCGATACAAAAGTTAAAATTTTGGAAGGTCCGTATGAATGAATGGTCCAATTTCAATCTATTACAGTCCGAAATTAACAGTTATCCTTTTTGGATTTTTTCCGATGTTTGCTTTTGTATAAGTTCGTAACTTAGCAATTCAAAGGATTTTGTTTGATTTGTTGTTGTTTCATGAAATTAACAGCACAGTTAAAATGTCAATTATGTACCAGTTTGTTCAATAGCTTGTCTCTATTTGGAAAATAATTCTATAATTCCGTTCTTATAGAAACTCATATCCCTATTGGCAGAAAGCTACTACAGTATATTTGCACAATCTGCTCTGGAGTCGAATACATCACGAGTAAAATCATAAAACAGTTGACAGGAACAGATAGTAATCAGAAACAGGTATAAGTACGGAATGAAAGGCTGATGCAAAAGAACCGCTTGGATCTTCTCAAGAGTTGCTATTGCTGTGTTAGTACATAATTGCTTTCCTGCTTTCCTAATGGTCAACGCTGAGTGATTTCATTCTTTATACGGTCCAACTGTTGACAATACAGATCAGAATTAGGACTTTGTTCGTAGGAGAGCAGCTTACATTAAATCATTTCAGACAATACCACTAAACACATAGCAAAAACTACCTCTTTGTCAATTCTGACTTGTCCAGCGTTGGCACTGGCTCACCGCTATTCAACCGCGACGGCTTTTGCTTGAAGATGTAGGAAATAACCCTCTTATTAGTGACCTACTACTTCGCAGATGTAAATTTTAACTATGGCATTTAACTATTGGATCCCATGCATCGTGCTTCTTCTTGTATCTAGCCTTATTTCAATGGTTTCAAACGTACTTAGGTGCGATCCTTGTCTCTCGAGTAATCAGTACAATGCTTAAATGACGATCAAACTCAACAGTTTCCATTACTTTATCGATATTTTCGACAATTTGCTTGCCAGAGATTACCATAACGGAATTAACGAAATCAAAATTGCGAACGATTGGATATTACAGTATGAGGACCATAAAGAATATTCAAACTTTCGGCCGCCTGAGTTTTGTAACGCTTTCACTGAAGAAAAATTGCTGCTACGTTCTATTTGCTGCTACTATAGGTCATTTGCTAAAATATCGGTCAATGTGTGAGATATATGAGTATAACTGAAATTCATAAATAATCCCTGTATTGGCTCAGTACTTCCGTGGGCCCCCATATACCTAATATAAAGATTTTCAAACTTCGGATGACTTACTACCGCTTGAATCGGCCAATATGTGAGTTAGCTTAATACAATTGAGTGAGTGAGAGTGTTTTTCTAATAACGGTGCCTCTTTATGCTTTGAATGAATAAAATCCGGTGAAAACTTGTCCTACACTCCATATAACTAACAATTCCTATGAATGAAGGTTTCTCCCTGGCTTTAATACTTGCAAGTTGCATGAGTAAAAAGTGTTCGGTTATATCCGAACTTAGCCCAATTTATTAGTTTATGTTCGTGCGCAGTTTGCTCTCCATATGCCGGTTATTGTGTATTTGGCCGCTGTTCATTTACAACGTGATACGTTTTTCTAGCGATATTCTCCATGAAAGAAGTTAACAGCAAGTGCTAAAGTCGTTAACATCGGGGAACTTTAAGTAACAGTGCTTGAAAATTGTCCTCTTAACATCAGAGAGATGGCAAAAGATCTCAACATATCTTATGGATCGACTTAACAAATGTTGGTCAATGTTTCGGGTATGAAGCGTGTCAAAGCTGGGCTCGCAGCTAAAGACCTGAATCTGTTGCAAAAACGACATCGAAAAAGAACTGCTTGACAACGCAGATGCGGTCGCACAGCCATAAAAAGCCTCACTGCCGCACAGTGGCACCGCTCCATACATTTCTTGGAAAAAATAGAAGGAGTGGTCGCACAACAATGAAACTTTGCAGAAACACTTCTCTGGACTAAATTAAGAAATTTTGAAAAAATCTTGGAAAACCGCCCACTGCCACACCCACCTCCCATATAACTGCAATTGCCAAAATTTTTATTTTTGGACCTAGGGACTTGAAATTCGGGACACTTCTTAATTGAGTTCTCCTGATGAAAAAAAATTAAACTAAACGCAAAGTGACGTTATTTATACCTTTACCTTGATAAAAATCCAATATAATAATGCAATGTTTTAATTGAATATGTAACAGGCGAAAAATTGTGTTAGTTTTTATTTGTAATATTATGCAAGCACCACATCTTTAACAATGGGATCTAGTTCTAAGGAAATTTTGTTCGAATGACGCCTTAAGCTACTTATGTAAGGATCCGAAGTTATAATAATAATAAAATCGATGTTACTAAAGGAGACGGTAATTGGCGGTTGTTTTTTTTTTTTTTATTGAAAGTACAGACTCGGAACTTTCATTTTTTTATAGTAAGAGGGCTAAGCAAGGCAAAGCACATAAAGTTTTTTTCCATCAAAAAATGAAAAGTTGATATTTTTTAGTATAATTTTTGAAAAATTATAAAAATTAGCTTACTTTGCCAATTTCAATAAATTTTTTTTTTATGAACAAGTAGGTGCTATATTTTCACTAAAAAATAAAAGAAAATCCATAGCTATAAACTTACACACAAAAAAAATTCTTTATTTGGACAATAATTTTAATCTGATTTTATTAAATAACTTTCCGTCGACTTCTGTTAGCTTTTTTAACTATAAAATTTCACTTTTTATAAAAAACTTTGTTGAATTTTTCTTATCCAAATATTTCTTTACAAAACAAAATCATTAAAGTTTTGAAATTGGAAAGTGGAAAAATCCTATTTTTTCCGCCGAAATGCCACTGTGTGCCGGTGCGAGATGTGGATTGAGAAATATAACGACGAAACTATTCAACAAACTGTTAAAAAATGATCCGAAAATGAGAAACTCAAATTTCTAAACCATGATTTATAATGAGTATATGATAAATGATATTACTCGTTGGTATGGTTTGTTGGCTCTGGAGCCTACTTTGAAGGCGATAATGGGTTGGTTAATATGGTAGGGTATTAAGCCACGCATATACCAGTTTTGTCCTTTGCCCAACTCTACACATTTTTTGCAGCCTTATCCATCTATCAGCCCCATCCTGCGGGCATGTGTCGCCACCAAACAGCGATAAGTTAATGTTCGGATCATGTTCCTACAGTCTATTCTATCGAGTGCCAATAGGAACTTTGTGTACTTTCGATATAACGTTTTGGACATGACTTTTGCAGTTTTGCACCCAGCTAGCTCGTTCCATTGCGTTTTGATTTTCTTCACTAATTTTTTCTTCACTTCCGTCGACATCGTCGTATATACAATGCATGAGTTTCCCAATGTTAATCACGTTTTCGGTTGTTAGCCGCACACCATTCTTGGCAATCTCGTCCACTATTTCATTGCCTTCGAAGCCTTTGTTGCCTAGCATCCAGTAGAAGTGAAGTTGCTGCTGCCCTGGTTTTTAAGATATTTCTGGCCGATATGCGATACGAGGTTGAAGGTGATAATATAGTATTAAATTTAATTGGTGTTGTAATATGGGTAAATGTAGTATTTCTTCTCAGGTCATAATGTGGAACTCTGCACAAGCAACAACTGGAACACGATTTTATGGACTAATATTTGTTACCGGTAAATATGCTAAAGTAAATCGTCAGAAAAACTAATGTTATATACCAGGGAGAAGGAAAGATTTCTTCCATAAAATGGACATAAATAAGAAAATATTTAAGATGTATACTTTGGACTTATTATTATGATAATATTTCCATGGTTCGAAAATTGGATGACTTGGATTGGAAGGACATGAATTATATACACAATTAAAATGCTTTAATTACAGGTATTTGAACAAAACCTCTGCTCTCAAAAGTGAAGAGACCCCAACCATGTACATGAACCACTCGACAATAGACAAACATAATATGTATATATAATACATGTAAACCATATGCCACAGACAGCAAATTGGCATTTTCGACCAAAACAATTGAAGTTGAGAGATTCTTGAAATTTTTTTCCTGCACAGTTGTTTTATATTCGCTAACTTCACGGCATCGCATTACAATGTTATATGAGATTGCTTTACATATACATACTTACATATATATATATATATATACATTATGTGCATTTGTGGCATTGTATATATGTGAAATATGTATCTATTATGCATACGCTTTAGTGTGTTGCTGTAGCGCACTGCACATTCGGAATGTTTTCGGGTTATTTCAATTGAAATTGCTTATTTAGTGAACGAGACGACCCATCCCAATTAAGGTAAGGCACCAAGGGTACCGAAATATTTCGATAGATAGATATGGTTGTTGGCATGCAAAATGGATGTAGCACACATTAAAACATATATAAACATACATACATGTAGGTGTGCTTGTGCGTATGTGTATGACCACTGTGCTACGGAGAGTAAGTTAATATGAATCGGTGCGACCACATGACTGAGTGTACGGATTGTAAGCGGCTTGCCGGAAGCTGGGCAAACTGCTTCGACACAGAGTAAGGTTGTGACTGTAGTTGTGTTGGCAGAGAGGGAAGGTAGCCTGCCGCTTTTGCCGAACAATGCAATTGTGCAAATGCCATTGCTCTCCTGGCAAGGAATTTGGTGAATTTTGTAATATACCGAAGTTTTTGCAAGACAGCCCCCAATTGCTTACTCGAGAGCGCAGTGTAGTCTCACACCCACATTTGGTCAATAAAAAGTACTGTAGGTGTAGTATTGATTATGTTTGAACTGTTACTAAAGTTCATACGTACATATATGTATATGCTTATTCTTCTGCTCTTAATATGCATATTTATTTTCTAGTAGGAGTCCATAAAAAGTAACACTCAGGAAAGCAAAGGTAATTTTAGCTGGTATGTAGTTGGTTGGGTTAGCTACCGAAATTCGGTGCGATTAAGTTCTGAAAATTTGGTCCCGCATTGATTGTTTTTCCATCGCATAGAAATTTGTTCGGAAAAATAATGATTTGATAATTTTAAACTTCGCAGAAATGAAAATCAGGTTGAAGTTTGCTGCTCTCCTTTGTTATTGTTATTCTATTATTGTTAATTTAGCATCAAAAATATATAGGTTTCATGAAGGAATTTGTATGAAGATATGATATATGAAAATATTAAGAAGACTAATGAAGTATAGTGTAACCAGGTCCTTCTCCACCGGGCCTTTCCACTGTAGTGAAGGTCTTCCTCTTTTTCTACTGACTGATACTGCGTCGAATACTCTCAGAGCTGGACAGTTTTCACCCATTTGAAAGACATGACCTATCCAGCGTAGTCGCTATCTGTTAATACACTGAACTATTTTAATGCCGTCATATATCTCGTAGAGCTCATCGTTCCATCGAATCGCAGGACTTTTCTCTTGAAAACTTGTAACGTCGACTCACTAAATATTATCATCATCCATGCCTCTGCACCAAATAGCAGAACTTTACTTCTCAATTGCGTACTCAGTCCGAAATTGCAGCTGTTAACAAAAGTTATTCTGTTGGCAGTCAAGTCAAGAGTCCGTCGCCTGTTTGTTTGATGACAGGAGATATTTCGTCTTGCCCTCATTCACTACCAGACCCATTTTTCTCGCCTCTTCGTCCAAGCTGGAGAAAGCAGAACTGATGCCGTGGTTATAATTGGTATTGATATCGATGCCGTGGGCGTATCTCTATTCGGATCTGCATCTCGAACTATTTTATCCAGGAATAGATTTACGAATTCACAGATGGGGTGTCTCCTTGTCTGAAACTTCATTTGGGATGCCAAATTCAGACGTAGCGGCAATTCATCGGCCCCGACACTTTGTAGTTCTTCATACGAAAAATTGCTATTCGAACTTCTTTGTGGTCGGCCAATGGAACGTCTACACCCTCGTCATTGATTGTTTAGGTAAATTTGTACAAATTTTGCTCATAACGTGGCACTCATCGAAGTTACTATTCGGGGAAAGTTTTATAGTGTTATATGAATTGTTTCTCTATTTGTATACTGAAATATGAAAGAATCAGATAAAAGATGTAAGTGTAGTTGTAATCCGATTTCCTGTGATGCAGGAATGCCATAAGAAAATTACTTATCGATTTTTGCAGCACTCAAGTTCTTTTCAGGCCAAAGTGGTTGTCATCAAGGTGGCAATAGATGTTGAGCTCCAAAATAAAGCTAATTTCATAGAGGTTCAGGGCACCCTTAGCTCAATTTTATCCTATGAGAAGTAAATTGGATTTTTGATGTCCTCTTAGACCTATGGACCTCCAGGGACCGTAAAAGGTTCTCCGTACCACTTGTCCTTAGCAAAGTCACTCTCATTGCAATTGTAGCTGTTGTGATCGGACACTGTCCAATGTGGTACGACTAAATATTCTGTCGAACGTTCTTTGCCAAAGCCGTATTGAGGAAAACCAGACGAAAACATTTTCTCACTTTCTCCTCTGTTGGGCGGCTATTGCCTTATGTATTATTACTTAAGTCTCGGTAGACAAGCCTTTTGGGCAACTTCGCGATGACTGATCGAGTGAAATCTCTAACCTAACCTAATGCTCTTTTATAGGTAATCTGCTAATTACAAATTTGAAAACATTTTGCGGAGTAGCATTGCAATGAACTATTAATCAAAAAAGGTGAAACTAAAGAGTGTTCCATTTCAAGGTCCCATACTTTTATAAAGAAAAAACAAAAAAGTTTAAAATTTAATGGAGAATGTTTATTATCATTTGAAAAAACAATCTTTGTATTTTATTTTTTGAAGATTATGTTTTTCAAATATTGGTCGCTGCTACATATGAGATGTTCATCTCTTGAATCCAATTCTCAATGACTCGTTCGAGCATTTCGTCTGATAACTGGCGAATGATAAGCATAATGTATGCTCCAAGGCTGGAATCGAAAAGGAATTGTCCACATAGACCTTAGACTTTACAAATCCCCACAGGAAAAAGTCTAACGGTGTAATATCACACGATCTTGGTGGCCAATCTACCGACCCAAAACGTCACATTATCTACTCACCGAAGTGTTTCCTCAATATATCCATTGATTGATGCGATGCGTGGGAAGTCGCATTGTCTTGTTGAAACCAAATGTCGCCGAGGTCAGGAGCTTCAATTTTAGCCATCAAATAATCAGTTATCATGGCGTGGTAACGGTCGCCACTGATAATAACGTTCTCACCGGCATCATTTTTGAAGAAATATGGACCGATGATTTCACTGTCAAGAATTTTGCATACAATAAGAATTTGCCTAAGAGTTTTTTTTTACCTAAAACCTCTGCTCTAACAAACAATTTTATTAGAACTTGGCAAGAATTTAATTTCTCCACCAACAAGGCTCACTTGTCTTTTAGTCGATATTGCACTATATGCAGTGATTTACTGCGAACGGCAACAATTTTCCAAATATAAAAGTATTTTCATATACAGCCGTATACATCGACCGTTCTCTTCCAAATTTCCCGCTAAAAATTCCATTATTATGAGTCCTTCCGTTTTTTTGTGTGTGCTTCGTATTTTGCTATTTTGCATCTGTATATGTATGTATGCGCATGCAACCTGACGCAGAGGTATTTCATTACACATTTCATCATTTCATGCCAAACAATATAACGATCAAAAAAGTCACCGCTCAAACGCCTGTAGCTGTGCTACGAAATATTTCTTTTAACCGAAACGAAAACTTCAAATAAAAAACTATAATAACAAATAAGAGCAGCTACCCTTTGCCGAAGCGGAGCGCATTGTCGTATGTTATTACCTTTTCTGTACCTCTCACAGGCATATTCCCTATCGGCAGCTGGTGACTGGCGCAACCGCTAACGCCAACCAAATTGTTTTTGCATTTTTTTATACCATCGCAAAGCTTGGCTGCAGCGCACATAGCGGCCACAAAATGTCAAGTCAATATGCCGAAATCGAAAAATAACGGTACATACGAGTACTAAAGATTTCTCGCATACATAGAACACTATGGCATGCAGCAAGCGGCACCTAGCAGGTATATTGAAATATTGTTATGACTGCTTCTCACTCCTTGTGTGAAATCGTCGAACTCGTAAGTTCGGCAGTAGTGTAAGGGTTAATATTCCATTTGTAAGCGTAAAATGAAGGATTTATGACACAAATGCACGTAAAATTTACAATCACCATCAATGTAGTCGTAATGTAAACATGCAACATGTAACACATGCAACGACTCTAATGCCACCTTATTTCTTTGTGGTGGTATTTGATTACTTATAAGTTTCACTTCCGTTTTACATTTATATTTCACTTTTTAATAGCATTAAGAAGTTTTATTTTGACGCAAATGCATTTTTTTATTATACCCTCACTTTTCAGTATTGTGACCCACATTTTTGCAAATTAGTCTTGTTTATGAGGAGAATGAACCTTATGGGCAGTTATGAAGTCTTTTTGTAGGCTTCCAAAGATTTTTACAGAACATAATAATTTTGTAAGCTTAATACGAGGGCTGCTACATATATTTCTGGCCTAATAATGAAAGAAGGAATATTTATCAAAGAAAATGGTTTTATTGTTTTTCCAAATATTCTCCATCAAGATTTATACACTTTTGCATGCGCTCAAACCAATTTTCGAAGCACTTTTTCCACTCCGATTGAGACACATCCAAAACATGGTTTTTGAATGCTTCAAAAGCATCTTCTGGCGACGAAAATCGTTGACCACGCATTATTTTCTTGATGTGTGGGAATAAAAGAAGTCATTGGGTGCCAAGTCAGGGCTGTACGGCGGATGACCCATCAATTCGACGTTTTGGCCGGTCAAAAAGGTGCTGGTTTGAGCCGATGTGTGAGAGCTCGCATTGTCATGGTGCACAATGATTCGTCTTCTCTTCTTCGTTTTTCGAATTTCTCCGAAGACTTCAAGCAAATAAATGGAGGTATACCACTCAGAATTGACCGTCCGACGTTGCTCAAGCGGAACCGTCGCCACATGACCAGTTTTGCCGAAGAAACAGGCGACCATTTGCTTCGAAGTGCTTCTTCCACGAACAGCTTTCGTTGGATTTGGCTCGTCTTCGAAGACCCACACGGTCGATTGTTGTTTTGTTTCGGGCTCATACGCTTAGATCCATAATTCGTTACCTGTGACGATCTTATAAACGTCTTTTGAAGCACCGCGATCGTATTTTTTCAGCATTTCTTTACACCAATCCACACGAGCCGTTTTTTGAGCGATTGTCAAATTGTACGGGATCCAACGAGAACAAACCTTTTTTACGGCCAGGTGTTCATGCAATATCGAATGTATGCTGGTGGGAGAAATGCATAGGCATGCCTCTATCTGAAGGTATGTTACATGACGGTCTTGCATTATCAGTTCACGTACGGCATCGATGTTTTCTGGCACAACGGCTGTTTTTGGACGACCTTCACGGGATTCGTCTTTGAGCGAGCGTCGGCCACGATTGAATTCGTTGTACCAGTTTTCCACAGTGCTATAGGATGGTGCTTCATAGCCATACAAAGATTTTAGTTCATCGATGCACTCTTGTCGTGATAATCCACGTCGAAAGTTGTGAAAAATGATCGCACGAAAATGTTCACGAGTTAATTCCATTTTTTATCCGAGATGAATTTTTTAATTCCCTGTAAATAAAACAATTCACGATGAAATGGCAAAACGTTCTGAGTGATGTTATGCTAAAAAATGTCAAACTTTCCAATGGAAATGTCAGATTGCACTTGGCAACACTTAGTGTTTCCTAGGCCAGAAATATATATAGCAGACTATGTACAAGGTTTGTCCGGGAAGTAATAGGACTGAGTCGATTAAAAAAAAAAAATATTGAATCAATCTTTACAATTATTTAAAAACTTTAAAAATAGGCTCCTTTTGCGTTGATGCAGCGTTGTTTCCAAGTATTGAAGGCGTTACGGAAAGCATTCTCCGCAGTAGCCTAGACAGCTGAGATACATGCTGCTTGGATCCCTTCTGTAGATTCAAAATGCTTGTCTTTCATCGGTGTTTTCAGGCAAGGAAACAAAAAAGTCTCAGGATCCTGCTTTATGACTCGTCGTTACGTTAATTATTATATTATTCAAAAATTGGGTGTCCTTTCATGTTAAAATTTTCTTGAAAAACTTCCACTCGCCGCAATTTCTTGTTTTGCACCACTCACAGAAACAGGTCTTGCGAAAATGTTTGTCGTGACTCTCCAGGTGCTCGGAGACAATTGACCAGCCGCTCGTTCGTTAGCTAGTAGCGCCGTCCACTGAGCCCATTCGGTGCGCGCAAGCTCCAAAGTACCGTCGTGGCGGAAGAAAATCAGTACTATTACTTTCCGAACAAACCCTGTATATGATTATAGATTTAGAGATTTATCATATATGGTATACAAGTAATCAGGAGGACGAGACGAGTTGAATGCCGAGAGACGGACTCTTTGCCCTATCTGTTCGTCTGTTGAGAACACGATCATTCCTCATACTCTGTGAATGTGAGTGAAATCGGATGATAACCATTCATACTCATCATAAAACCGTTGTAGATTCAGTCTAACTACAATGGAAAGCGGACATGACACTTCCAACTTTAAGCAGAAATTTAATATCACAGGACTACTCCACCGATAACAATCAAATGAAGGCATACTATTACCAAAACATCATTATATTACGATGCGAAAACGGACGCAATCGGACTAGAACTACACCTACCTCCCTAAAAACACTTATACTTTAAAAAATCGAACAATGTGTGGGATATTTTAAGAAATTCAAAAAAACATGTTTATCCGATAATAAACGAGTTTGGGTGTAGTAGAGGTCATGGAACTCCAGAGCAATGTCATCATGTAGTGAATATAATTACAAATGGTTTCGAGGAAATGCTGTATTCTGCGGCAGTATTTCTTGATATACAACAAGCAGTTGACCGAGTCTGGCATCCAAGCTTGTTATACTACTGGGCCCAAAAATTTGAATTCAAACTGCGCGCGTCAAAAGATTTGGAGAATTATCTTTTTTTTAGGGTGGTAGTACTGTCGGTCACATTTATGTCAAATTTCATGTCAAAATATTCATTGGTGTTTGAGATACGTGTCGGTTTGTGAGCTGCTAAAAGTGAGTTTTTCGTTTTTTGCGATGTCGAAATTTGTTGAGCAAAGAATTTGCAATAAATTTTGTTTACGGAATCAATTTTCTGCTGCGGATACGTTGAGGATGGTGTAGAAAGCCTTTGGTGATGAGGCTATGTCTAAAAAAATGCTTACAAGTGGTATAGGGAGTTCCAAGTCGGCCGTGAACGTGTCGAAGACGAAGAGCGTCCAGGGCGACCATCAATCTCAACCGACGAAGTTCACGTTCAACAATTCAAAGATTTGGTGTTGAAAAACCGTCGATTAACAATTTGAGACCTTGCTGATGAAGTTGGCATATTGAAAGGCTCAACCAATACCATTTTGAAGGATGTTTTGGGCCTCAAGCGCGTCAAATCTCGACTGGTACCGAAAACATTAAATTTTTTTGAAAAAAGGCGTCGCGTTGAAGTGTGTGAAACGATACTTTCCGACTACCAGGGTGTCACGAAACGCATTATAACTGGCGATGAGACTTGGATCTATGCTTACGACCCCGAAACAACCGATCAATCCAGCTAATATCGTGCCAAAAGAGAGCCGATACCAAAAAAATCCCGCCAAAGTCACTCAAAAATCAAGGTTGTTGACTGTTTTCTTCGATTATCGTGGTGTTGTGCATTATGAATTCCTTCCAACCGGTCAAATAGTCAACAAGGAATATTATTTGAACGTTATGCGTCATTTGCGTAACGCTATCCGCCTAAAAAGGTCGGAATTGTGGAAAGACAATTCTTGGTTTTTACACCACGATAATGCACCATCCCATACTGCCCTCGTAATTCGTGATCATTTCGCCGAAAACTCAACCCATGTCGTTCCGCAACCACCGTGGTCACCTGATCTGGCGCCGTGCGACTTCTGGTTGTTCACCGAGATCAAAAGACCACTCCGGGGACACCGTTTTTATACGATAGAAGAGATTCAAGCCGCAGCGAAGACGGAACTGAAGGCCATCCCGGAATGTGACTACAACTAGTCTTTCGAAGATTGGAAAATCCGTTGGCATAAGTGCATTGCATTGAGAGGGGATTACTTTGAAGGGGATTAAATTGATTTGGAAGAATAAATAAAGAATTTTCAAAATAAGTACAATGTCACCTTATTTTTTGGTCACAGAAATGGAAAATAAAGGTTAATGCTGAGAAATCTAAACACGTCACATTTGCTCTGAGAAGAAGAGACTGTCCGCCGGTATTTTTGAGTAATACACAAATTCGACATAGTGATTCCTCAAATTATCTCGGACTCGATATATATCGAAGAGTAACTTGGGAAAGTCACATTAAAAGCTTGAGAAAGAAACTCAATATAAAAACAAAAAACAAAAAATGAATTGACTTCCTGGGCAAAAATCGCAGCTCAGTTTGGAGAACAAAGTTCGACTTTATAAGGCTATCTTGAAGCCTGTGTAGACCTATCAAGCCAATCAAATATTGAAATCCTTGAACGATATCAGTCCATCGCTCTTAGACTCATTGGTGACGCCCTTTGCTTTGTGGCTAATGATCAAATACGCAAAGATTTAAATATTAAATACGTTAAAGAAGAAATAAAAAGTATAAGCAGAACGTATGTTGAGAAGATACATGGTCATGAAAATGTTCTGGCAATAACTCTACTGGATAATAGTGATACAACTCGTTGGAAATCTAATGTACATACTACAGTGCAACCAAAAAGATAATTCGAAAATAATTAATAATGAAATAAAACCCGATAAAAATTGATCCGAACTGAGCGAATCCTTAAAACGTTTTTCCAGACAATGTTATAACCAATTTTATGTTCGTGCGAAGTTTGAACCTAACAAGTATTTGAGTGACTCAAGGAATGCACGTCGAGAAAGATGAGCTAACAAAGTAATTTTTTTGTCAGTCCAGGTCAAATTGCATCAGATGTTATTATTATAACTGCTATCTTCAATATATTCACCACTCATAACCTCATACTCACTCTCACTCTCTCCTTTTCACTCAGCATTTTGTTTTCACATAAGCTTTAACATTATTCTCATGACCCCATTCAAATTAACCTCATTCACTGACATTAAGTTTTACTCTTGCCATTGCCAGCACCCATTTAAAGTACATTAAAAACTAGCATGATAACCAAAACCGAATTTCGTAATTTGACAGCTTGCACCTATTAAATTTTTATAAGACAACCATAATGTCAGCAACACCCTTTCATGTCAGCGGCGATCCACTCTAAAGGTGACATTAACATTTTGTGTAATATTTACAGTTTGACTTTCAATTATTTCAGCATTCTCGTTAACGGCAGGTTACCGATGAATTTTCACCAACTCTGCCACGCTCACACGTACTCACATCTATACAGATACACATACCAGCATGTTTGCGAGCACCGTTAAAAGTAAGTACCGCACTAGTGACGACAGTGTTGCCCATTGAAGCATACCGGCATGCAATGTAATACCTTTGATGCAGCACACCACCAATACAACATGTTGCAGTGGCATCAAACGGCGCCAATGTCGTTGAGCCATTCAGGCAGTCAGCTTTTGGGCGCATAAATGAAATGGGAACGCAAAAAAATCATAAAAATTCGTCCAGGTGGAATCTGTTCCTGGCACGGAAATACCTTCATGGCCGAACATGAGACGGGTGTTTGGGTGTATATATATATGCATGAAAATGTAGTATGTATGTATGTATTTATTATAGCTTAATATTATAGCAGGCGAGCAGCTCAACGTACTGCTGCTGGTGACTTTCTCTACTTGCAAGCATACATTTGGGAGCGCAAAAATATTGTTGTTTTTTTATATGCCACCACAAAGCGGTATTAACTCGTTTGTGCTTGTAATATGACGTTGATTTTTCTGCTTCTTCTCAAGAAGTATGTATGGTACATTTAGTGTACAGTGTTTTGCTAGCAAAGCCCCCATCCAAGCCTGTATGAAATGTGTACTGATACTAGTATGTATGCATAAATGTATACCATACACAACATGCTTATGCACTTTCATATCTTTTTATATGCTTAAATATACAAACACATACCATTTATTGTATATTACTCATATTAAATACCTTGACGTTGTACTTGCCTCTGTTAGCTGCCACCTGACGGCGTGGCTGCTTACTGCCGGCTGCCGGTTGCCGGTTGCCTACTGTGATCGATCGATAAATATTTCATGTGTTTCGCTACCTTGTCGGCTATATGAACTCTTTTTGTTGTTTTGCTTTGTTTTTGTGTTTGTTTTTTTACCTTCTCCTTTCGCGAATTACTTTTTACGTTTGGCTTGAGACTTAGTACATAAAGGCCTTCTGCCGATGGCAATAGTTTCGTGTATCGAAATGTTAGTGGAGCAAAGCAGATAAAAATGGTAACAAAATTGTCATAGAAGAAATTGCAATCTACAGGCATATCTTAAACTCTGAAAAAAGGATTTGAAAAGGTGTGTTAATAAAATTCTTCTTCTTCTTTATTGGTGTATACAAAATTAGTAACTGAGAAAGGTAGTCGTATCAATAAGGTAGTCGCACAGCCATCAGGACTACAACTTTCACTCCCCACAAGATTTATATCGACCCTATAAAATAGAATCTTGTTTCATTGTAGCTGGTTGCTACAAATGCTGCATTTAAACTTTAACAGACCCTTAAACCAGATTTGTGGGAATAACTCCACTAAAACTCCCTTCTTTTAACTGTCATCGAGGCTCCACAATGGGGTGCTCATGTTTACAGCAAACGCCAAAAGCCGAAAAAGTAAGAAATGAGTGTAGGTCTGTGACTGTAATTACGTACTTAAAAGGATAATTGCAACTCAAAGAAAATAAGGAAGTCCCTGGGATAACGTTCAGCTATTTCAGCGAATTTTTTTATTCCTCTTCTATCGACTGAAAAAGGGTTCTAGAGAGCGGCAATTTCAGTTTAGTGGTTTATCCATGGTATTCATATGCAATGAATATAGCTTTAAACTCGGCCACAATCGTGACTCTTTGCGATGATGCAAGATTATTGTGTAAAATCCATGAATTGTTCTTCCACAATTCCGCCGTTGTCGACGGATGTTCGCACGCAAACACCTCAAAACGACCAAATTGAACTCCTTGTTGGCCGTCTGTCCCTCTAAAATGAATGCATGATGCACCAACCCACGAATATCGAAAAAAAACAACGAACATCACCTTGATTTTTGAGTGGCTTAGGCGTGGTGTTTTTGGTATTGGCTCAGCTTTATCGGGACGACTCCAGGAAGAACGCGCTTCATACCCAAAAAATCCACCAAATCATTCCAGCGGACTTGCGAAAGAAGTGGAGCTCTCTTATCATTCCCTAACACTTGCCTGACGATTTTCAAGCACCATATCTTTCAGTTTTTTAATAAAGAGGTTTTCAATTGCGACGCTAAAAAAATAGACCCTCAGAAAACGATGTTACATTTTTTCCGGTCTTTTGATATTTCTCTTCAGAAAGGTTAGTCATTTCATCAAGGAAAGATAAACTAACCAATAACGAGACGAAATTATTAAAATTTACTTCCGAAATTCGGAGTTAGAGGCCTCAACTTTAAGGGTGATAAGAATAAGAAAAAGCAATAATTACAGCAAAATATCGCTGAAACTCTTATTCCTGTAAAAGAACGCTCCTACGTACTCCATCTGTCACCATTGAATCCCGAAAAAATTACGGTTTGGTGTGGTTTATGGGCCGACAGCGTCATTGGGCTGTACTTTTTCTATGGTAATCATGACCGGCACGTTATTGCGAATGGTAATCACTACCGCTCAATGATAAGCAAATATTTTTGGCTCCATTTGGATGATATGGCAAGTCCAATATGTAGTTCCAACATGACGGCACCACAAGCCACACAACGAATGTCATAATCGATTTATTGAAAACCAATTTTGCTGATTGTGTTATCTCACGAAATGGCCAAGTCCTTGGTCACGCGATTTGACGCCGTTATACTTTTTTTTGTCAAGTATATATCAACAAGACAACGACGAGTGATGAACTCTGTACGAATACCGAACGTGAAATTGCAGCAGTATCGGCCGATTTATGCTTGAAAACCGTCGAAAACAAGGTTTAGCGTCTGGACTTCTGCAAGCGTGTTCGTGGTGTAAAAAAATGCAAAAAAAAATCGAGTTCATACAAAATAGCATCGAATGTATTTTCGCAGTAATAAAGAGTTTCATTGCTATCTCAAACCGTTTTTTCTGTCAATCTTGTATTGGCCTGATACCATTCGTGCATTTTTCATAACCGCAAAGATAAAGCTATTCTACCGTCTAAATAGATTTTTCATTTTGACAGGGCGAATATCAAAACAAATTCCGCAAACACTCTCATATTAAAAGCATATATAACAGAATATATCCATTGAAAATTTCCATAAAAAATTAAAAAAGTTTCTATATTTGGCATTAACATAAAAAAATCAAAACTTTTCTCAAAACCCCTGTTTTAATTATGAGTAATTTCTTTAATAAGTAAAACAAAAAGAAAGTGTGCCAGGATTACGGTCGTAGTCTCGTATAACGCGACGTTTAACTACACACTTGTGATATGCTTATTTCACGCCTTTTACTGAACACAGAAAACTCATACACACACTCTAGTACAAATACACCTTAATAATTCCGAGAATGTGCCGCCATTGACATATCCGTTTCAATATGCGTCCGTACGCCTGTAGGTATGCCTTTATGGTCAGTTACAAAAAAATTGCGTAAGCTTCACGCACTCATTGTAAATATCAGCGCGTGTAAGTAAGAGTGTGTGCTAGCATGCGCATGTATCACTTGCGTGGCATTTTAATCATTCATTGGCCATACTCCTTTTATTATCTGTACATTGGCTCGGCACGTCAAAAGTTCACCGTCCACTCATCCGCCGCCGTTTGTACTTCCGGCTGTTGTGGCGTCTCCAACACACTCATGCTCGACGTCGTCATTGTCAGTAACACCGCCGGATTATGGCAACCAGCCGCCGGTCAGTCGGCGTGGCCTGGACCTTTGTTTTAACTGGCGGTAGACCCAAACATATGCACACATACCAGCGCTTGCATCGCTGATGGCGGCGACTTCGTGGTATCGCGTTTGCGAAATTATTTCATTCTTTTCTCTTGCGATCATTAATTTATTCGATTATATTTCCGGTTGGCTGAAGTATGCTGTGCAACACATGAGCCGAGTATGTATTAAGGTATAAGGCGGCAAGCAAATTGAGGTGGACAGTTGCGTGCTAGTGTGGTGAATGCACATACATATGTGTTGGTTGGAAGAGTTAAAGTAAAAGTATGCAAAGAAAAGAATACACTGTTAATAAATATTAGTATGTTTTAGTATAAATAATATTTGAAAACTAAGATCCCGACAAAGTCTCGCTAAGACCTTTTTCCTATGTTTAAAACCGCGTCCTCAAGAAAAAATGTCAATTTGTACTATTCACATCCCGTAAAGATATTTTATCTTTATTTTATATAAATCAGTTGAAATTTTTACATTGGACTACTTGAGAGTGATGCTTAAGAGATTTAAATTTTTATACCCTGAACAGGGTATATTAAGTTTGTCACGAAGTTTGTAACACCCAGAAGGAAGCATCAGAGACTATATTAAGTATATACTTGTATATAAATGATCAGTATGTTAAGCTGAGTCCATTTATCCATATCCGTCTGTCCGTCCGTCCGTCCGTCCGTCTGTCTATATATATAAGAACTAGTTCCTCAGTTTTTAAGATATCGTTTTGAAATTTTGCAAACGTTATTTTCTCTTCAAGAAGCTGCTTATTTGTCGGAACTGCCGATATCGGACCACTATAGCATATAGCTGCCATACAAACTGAACGATCGGAATCAAGTTCTTATAAGGAAAACTTTCACATTTGACAATGTATCTTCACCAAATTTGGTATATATTATTTTCTAAGGCAACAATGTAATCTCCGAAGAAATTGTTCAGAATGGTTGACTATAGCATATAGCTTCCATACAAACTGAACAAATAGTTACTAACAGAAATGCACCTGTGAAGGGTATTTAGCTTCGGTGCAACCGAAGTTAACGTTTTTTCTTGTTTTGTTTTAAACTGACAGTCATCATTAAACTAATACTTCTTTTGCGCTATCCGATAACCTCAAAGAGCTCAAGTGGCAATCCAATTAACATAACTTTTTTGTATTTACTGTGATTAAGCAATAATTTTCCCAGACTACTAAAGCATCATGTGGAAATAAAGTGCCTAATTTCATTCTAATCTCTTCTGAATCTGCAACCATTACACTTGTGGACATTTCAATGGAGAAAGCAAAGCCGAACATTTAGTTGATCTTCACAAGAAATGTTATAATGGGTTGTCAAACAAGTCTTGCGGTATTTTTATTGAATCAATTCGTGTGGCACCCATACATCGAGCTTCTTAGTGACTCCAAGCTTCTTCAAATGGTTTATAACGATTTGATGACTACTATGCCGGTCTCTTTCGACCAATTCAGCGATTTTAGCGCAATTTTCTACGACAGGCCTTCCGGAGTGTGGCGTATCTTCGACCACCTCTACACCAGAACGAAAACGTTGAAACCATCGTTGTGCGGTGGAAATGGAAACTGTATCGGGTCCATAAAATGCACAAATTTTACTGGCGGATTGAGATGCATTTTTGCCTTTATCGTAGTAGTACTGCAAAATATGCCGTATTTTCTCTTTATTTTGCTCCATATTTGCGACGCTATAACTCACGAACGACTTAAAAGAAATGACAATCAATCAAACACGTGTTAGCGCGTGAAATGAGCTTTCCAGAAAGGTATAGCATGACCCGATGCGACGAATAAAACTAGAACTACGCGCTTTCAGCGCCAACTAGCGAAAATACCGCAAGACTTTTTTGATTAACAACATAGTGAGAGTATTTTAGTCCCGTTGGTTTCACAATGGGTCACATTAGGGGTTACATCGGTTTTCTTGGGTAAAAAAATTGCATTTTTTCAATAATCTTTTTTTTATTTAAAAAAATGAAGTATTTTATCACAATTATTTATTGTTTTAAAAATACACTATTAGCTAAGAAATTATAAAAATTTTGGAAAAAATATATTTAGTTAAAACTCTTCCTAATGAACGAAGGAAAAAAATTGAAAATTGTATTTTTGGTAGACATTTAAAAAAAGAAAAATTCATTTAAAATTTCGCGACATTTTTTTCCAAATAATTTTAATCGCAAAAAGTAATTCTACGTCCAAGTTTTTAAAAATTGTATCTCAAAGACCTTTGCAAAATTTGAATGAAGATCAGTTGAATAGTTCTCTAGAAATCTTACCAACCGACTTCAAAACACACAGTTTCGAGAAAAGCGCACGGTGCACTTAACTCAGCTCGCTTTGAGCGCACAAGACTGTATCTGCTAAACTATTACTCAACTCAACTTGAAAAGTTAGAACTATATTCAAGAAGTGTTGTAGAATTTCATAAGGCATTAAAAAATTGGATTATTTGAAACCCGCAATGCGAAATAAGCCCTTAACAAAAAGGTCTTTGTGATCCGAAAGGCCAGTAATATAAATATCTCCAAAACATTAGACTATATTCTAAAAGTGGAGATGAATTTAATAAGGGAATAAAAATGCATGTAACCCTTAAGGCATGCCGTGGTTACTTGCGTGTTCAGGCAATATAGGGTTTTGCTATAAACACTTCCAAACCAAAATTTTTATCTCTCCGAATGCTCTATTTTTAATGATTTAATATACAGAATTCTTCATATTTGGATTAACGAATAACTCGGGACTTCAAACTTAAAAAAAAAATACAATTTGTAATATTTGTAAATTAGTAAAATGTTCGTTGAATATAGCCAAAAATTTCTGTTGATTTTTTACAGTGTATAATTACTTCTCCAACTGTTTGTCGAAAATCGTGTAAGCTCTTGAAGTACTCTGTACCAATTACACTTACATACAGTACTGTTACAAGACTTAAACCATGTATTTATATAAATATGTATGTATTTATAGATAACTACCATATACATGCTTTATTTTGGACTTAACCTTTGATTGTAAGTATTAAAAGCCCGAAGGTACTCATTTAGCAGTGGTTCCACAGTGAGTGCTGATGTTGAGTGCCTGCACTTCATTTTTTGGGTTGAGCCGGAACCTGATGAGTGTGTGTACGTTTGTTTAAATGCAAAGGATATATTGTAAATAGTATATAGAAATATATATATATATATATACATCATACAATATAAAAATTTTTTATATACAAGTCCTTATATAATTTTATTCACGAAAAATTTTCCACCTCTGACCAACTGGAAATGAAAGGCAATATCCAGCATAATATTCGGAACTCACAGTTTCACAGCGTTGCAGATAGCCAAATATTTACAAATATTCATTTCCTGCGCATATCCTGTGCATTTGTTCTGTTTAAATGATGTTGCGTATTTTATTTCACTTTTCGTTTTTAATTTTTTCAATTTTTATTTTCGATTTTTCATGCGTGCAAATACTTAATTAACACACATGTAATGCATTACAGGGTATTCCTTCAACATGGGATGATCAGCGTAGTCACTCATTCACACACATGCAGAAGCTGACTCACACGCATACAAACAAGGACGTGTATCGGCGATAATATTTGGGTATGAATATTCCGCCGCAGAGCGTACATGGCAGCGTGAAGCCCAAAATAATATTTGTTTGTAAAATGACAATTGGTCTCACATTTGCCATGGCCATGTACAGGCCTCTGCGTGTGATATCACTACAACCATGCCGTTGCTGGCCTCTCCTTGCTTATTATCCTTGCGAGTCGTCATACAATTTTCGGTATTCATATGCATTCATATGCCGTGTATGCGGCTTTTGAGTTACTACATTTATATCACTTCACTCATACACACACACACACATGCAAATACAAATACCGTTGTCTATTTGTCAGTTTGGCTTCGGTTTTGTCTTTCCGGTTGCTCTGTTGATTGACAAGTGTTCATTTTAATTAAAATTTTACATTAAATTCGTTTTTGGCATTTTGGAAATTCTTCATACATTTGCTTGCTGTTGTTGTTGTTCTGTAATTTCCACAATGCCCTTCGGCTTGGCAGTACTGTACTCGTCGTGTGAAGGTAGTAGGCAGCAAGTTTTGCACTGTGAAATGAGCGGTGGTGCCGTTTAGTGGGTAATGCTTCATGTTTCTGTGCAGGTGTGTGTGTGTGACAAAGGGTTAAATTGAACTGTCTCCTTAATTAAATTCAAATTAAATTTCATATTAACTAATTAAATATTCATTTGAAAGTTTTCGGTTCATCATGCATTTATTATTCACATACCTCCTTCAATATACTCTCTTTACTTTCGTTTGCATATTTGCATAAATTTATATGTACCCTCTTACTTAAACATATAGTCGATGGGATTTGGAATTTCCTTTATGTTTTCGTATTGACAGTTATTCGAGTGATCGTTTACAAAGTTAAATTTTGGTAGAAAGTTCAGGTTGTGATGACAGATTTTTATAATAGCGGGATGTCGGCCATTTGGAACTCGAGTTATATTGATGGTTATACCTATACCATATATATATATATACCTTTGTCCTTAAATTTTTACTTTTATTAGAAATAATTTTCAAAATATCCATAGACGACATACTTTTGCTCTACGCCTATTTCGTCTTTCTACGCTCTTAAGTCTTTTCGTCGCGCACAGTTTGCTCCAATAACTACTGATAGGAAAAAGTAGCCTAAGGTTTCTGTTATTCTTATATATCGATAATGAACTTCGAGTTTATTGAATATAATAAATCTAAATTACTTGCAAAAACTGCTCATCATCTATTCACTTTGCACAACCATATTTGATGACCCAAAATTATGAATGAATCAACTAATAATGAACGATACAGTCTATGCCTTTTGCTATCCTATTCTCGTTTGCTATCTTTGGAGTCTTGGCTCTATATATCTACATTACTACTTCTCCAAAAGTAGTTTTAGAGATTTTTTAAATATTTTGCTTACATACTTTAGCTATTCATACATATATAGGTTTACTTTCCCAACAGCTGTTTGTAACACTTAAAAATAAAGATTATGCAAAGATCAAAAGAGTCAGCTGACCAGTGTCTGTCTGTTCGTCCGTTCAACTGTGTAAGCTGAATCTTGAGCAAAAATTAAAATATATAAAGAAAATATATTACAAAACAAGAAAAAACGTTAATTTCGGCAGCACGAAAGCTAATATAAACTTCACACGTGCATTTCTTTAAGTAATTATGTGTCCAGTTTAGTAATCCGATCTGAACAATTTTTTCGGAGATCCCACATTATTACCTTAAGCAGTAATCCATGTCAAATTTCGTGAAGATAACGTTAAATTTCTTTAAGTAATTATGTGTCCAGTTTAGTAATCCGATCTGAACAATTTTTTCGGAGATCCCACATTATTACCTTAAGCAGTAATACATGTCAAATTTCGTGAAGACAACGTTAAATGCGAAAGTTTTCCATACAAGCCCTTGATTCCGATCGTTCGGTTCGAATGGCAACTATATGCTATAGTGGGCCGATCTGAACAATTTCTTCCGATATTACATTACTTCTATGAACAATGACTCATACCAAATTTCGTGAAGATATATTGTCAAATGAGGAAGTTTTTCATGGAAGCATTAGATTCCTATCGTTCAGTTTTTATGGCAGCTATATGTTATAGTGGTCCGATATCAGCAGTTCTGACAAATGAGCAGCTTCTGGAAGAAAAAATTACGTTTACAAAATTTCAAAACGATATCTTAAAAACTGAGGGACTAGTTCGTATATACAGTCAGATGGACAACGTCCGGTGTGCTTAACGTGGGTACCTGCTGACGACAGCCTTACTTCACGGTACTCAAAAGTACAACGGATCAAATCAATGCGTTGATCAGCGCCCTGAAAATGCCAGGCATATCCAGTACCAATTGGCAGTGTGGAATGGACACACTAACCACCTTGGTAGGGTTCGAGGCCCATCTAAAACCTCTGCCATACTTTGGGTCCGGCACCCGGTTGCAATGCAACTCCACATTCAACTGACAAAGTCAGTTCTTCCCACGATTTGGGTCTCAACCACAACCACCACGATACTCCCCGAGGGGCCAGTCCACATGAGCAGGTTGGAGTTGCCTCCAAGGGCTCCTGCTCCCCGTGGTACCAGAATTAAGTCTCCGGTCAGATCTCATAGCCGAAACTACTACCAGTTGAGCTTCCATACTGCTCTGGACTGGTGGCCAGGGGTTGGACCCCATACATACATCACTTACACAGACCAATCATACAAAAAACTAAAAACCCTAACTTCCAGCTAACCGCCTTCGCCGCTTAAATAATTCACGCGCAAACAACCCTAACTGTTCGGTATTCCGACTAGTGGGGATCACACCACTAACATCTAATCGTCCATCATTCTAGCTAATCCCCATACCACCCAGATCCCTAATGTCCGAGTACATCGGGCACTCCGCAATTAAATGCGACCAATTTTCAAATCCCGCTCCACAAAAACACCCTGACGTATCTGATAGGTGCCTCTGATGCAAAAATGCATTCAGAGGCCCGTGCCCCGTAAGCAGAAAACCCAGACTCAGACAAAATCTGAAGTCTGGGTTATCCTCAACGAACCCAACGTCCCGAATGTACTCATACGTCACTCGGCCGTTAGGACTATTGTCCCAACGTTGTTGCCACCTACACCTAACCCTATCATCTAGAAGCCTCTTGCTCCCTAGATATCCCTCCCTCTCCACATCATCGTCAGAAATCCAGTCATTCCGCAGCAATGACACACTCAAGCCCCTTCTTAACCTGAATGCAACAGCACGCTGTATGACAATCAGGTCAAGAGGGGGTGCACCTAACAAAACCTGCATCGCATCCGTTGAGACGGTGCGACATACAGGCAAGCACACACACGGACAATCGGTGGACGAGCCGGCGACAATCTACCTTTCAGCAGCATTGCCACCGTTTTGTCCATCGATATGTCAACCCCCACATCTAAACCCCAAGAATTAACGATCTCTAAGAGATCTTCTCCCGCCCGTTCTAACTCCATCTGGTCAGTACAGCTATAATTGCGGTGAGATAGGCTTTGGTAAGAGCCAGTTGTGCGGAGGACTCTTACGGTTTACTCTGGGCCATATGGCTCTCGCTGACGCACAAGTTCTGGTTGCTCAGCAGCGCTAGCTGAGGTTAAAGGGTGTCTTCAGAAGGTCTAAGGAGGATATATAGCCTTCTTAAAGCACTTAAAGGTGTGCTATTTCCATAGATAGGTTAAGCGGAATGTAAGAGTCCAGAAGTAGCCGAAGTGTCGCTTATACAGAAGAATTAATGACAGTTCTCTTGCTTTCTTAGAAGGCTTTGGCCTATTTCCTTTTTATATATACCAATCTGCACTCAGATCGCTTTTTCGACCTTTATGGAACAGCCTTCTGCCCGAAAATCTGATTTTCGATTTCGATCTGAGTTTTCTCCTTTTCTATTCTTAGTTCTCCAAGGAAAAAAGCTTTCAAGGATATATGTACATATTTACATACAGAACTGAAGATATCGACTTACTCATCAATTACACTGGAAGGTATCATTGACCTTTTACCTAGTGCAACCGGTAAAGCCAAACGAAGCTTCTTGTCGTAAAGGTTCTGCTCTATCCAGGTTAAAACTAATATACGATATATAATCAGAAAAAGAATGGTCAATAAGAAGCCTTCATTCGGAGATTGTAAGAGCTTTTTCCCTTGATGCCAAAGTGAGTTCAAGGAGATTCTGTCTGCAATTACAGAAGTGAGCGATTTTCCTCGGTTCTTAGTATAGAGAACTTCACTTTAGTTTAAATCAAAAAGGGGATCACGTGCAGAGTTCTCCGGCAGCACCCTCTACCTCAGCAGTCACAAAAACCTTGTTGCTGAAACTCGTGATAAGAATGAACTTTTTTTGTAGAAAACCCGTTTTTCTAGCTGTTACATATTTAATAGAAGTATATTAAAAATTTCGTTTGTCTTTATACCGCTTACCATAAGTTATCTTAATGAAATTCAGAGAGCATCACAAGCAAATACATTTTATGTGCTTATAGCTGTTGGTTGCTATCTTCTTCCAGAAATGGGTATGATGATGTTTGTCTTAAGATCCGAGTAAAAATGAAAGGTGGTATTATGAAACTATTCCATCGATATTTTTTCATTTTTTTCTGATTGCTAATAAGTGAGTGAAATTTTGTAATGACTGATTAAAAATAATGAACCGGCGACTTTTTCATGTTAAGTAAATTACCAAATCCAAAAAGATTACAAAATAACTTACCTTTGCTCACAGGTTTCGTGTAAGTATATAAAATCATCAAATTTAACTCATACATACAAAGTTTTGTAATGTTAAATATATACAATACATTGTAGCAAAAATGCAAGTAAAGTCATTGCAGAAGTACCATAAATTAGTGAAGTATTATGGACTTGTGCTTTATTATTAGCCGCGCCATATTTTCGCTCATATGACCTTTTTGTAAAGCAATTTTGTGGTAAAGAAAGGAAAATTGGCCTGGCGCCTGCAAGTATGCAACGTACATATTGTGTTATTAGAAGTAAAAGTTGCTTATGGCGTGAATAAAATAGGCCAGACATCACTTTAATGTAGCTAATCAAATATTTGACGTTACCTTTCTTGTGTCGTAAATCCGACCGTAATTTTCGGACGAGAGAAAAAAACAGAAAACAACCAAATTTTGAAATGAAAGTTTGTTAATGGAGTAAAGAGTGAAAGTGGTTTTATGTGTCTGATTATTTTTATACTATAAGAATATTAACTAGGATACCTATATATGTATGTATATATGAATATATATGCACTTTTAGGTGAGTAGAGAAAATATTAAAATTATATATGAAGAGCTGTTATGCTTATTTGAAATATATGCGTGCACATATCTAAGTAAATAACCGTAAGTAGTTGCATATACTTGCAGATATGAGAGTATAGTATTTATTGCGCCAACTACATTCTTAGATACGTAATTGTGAACGCATATAAATAATTAACGACAAAATTTCCTCACAAAGCTTGTGAGGAACTTCTCCAGCTGGTCAGCAAACGTAAGAAGTTTTAATGACAGTTCAACCTGTACAAAAATCAATGTGGTATGTAATGATGTAATGATAGAGGAGTAAAGTAAATATTTAGCACCGTTGTATGCGTCAGGCGGTCTCTTCTTATTAAGGCATGACAAACTATTTGCTTACTTTTTGTATAATTTTTCTATATTTAATTACAGATAATTTCTTCTACGTTGATACAGTTCGGTTTTTAATTAATAATCAATTTATATGCTTACATAACGCTTGAAATGTAAATGTAAGTCATTTTCGTAAGAGATTGATTGATTGATTATAACTTTCATCAAAATAACGATTGCCTGTGCTAATGGTCTAAGGAATGCAGGGAACGCACCTGACATAAACTTATCTGGTCATGCTTCATTATTAATAATCAGTAGTAATTACTGGATGGAGGTGCCAAGCTTTTAGAGAGTTATTTAAATTCAATAGGCTTTGTAAACTTCAGCTCAAATAGTTGCATATGCGGTCATTATCGGATGCAAGCAACTTCATTACCTTTAACTGTATTTTAATTGCAGAGATTTTTTTATTTTATATTTTCAAATTATTACTTTGATTTTCATAAGTTGGTTATCATCCCTGCAAATGATGTTGTAACAAAATACTTTGTTTATTATTTTACACCTTGGCGTATGAGTAATTTTTTTTATTACTAATGGTAATTCTATGGGCATTGAAGTGCATTTGTGGATAAAATATATGAGGAAATTTGTTTATATATTATTTGAAAAAATAAAGAGCTATATAGTTAAGACAAGAAACCGATAAGCTCCATAAATGGATACATATATTACGGGAATTTCTATATATCATGTATTGTATTGTTTCTCTGAGGAGGCAACTAGAATTAAATTCATTTAACTAATAGTTCGACCTAATCTTCAAAAGTCGAGTTAAGCAACCACTCGGTGCTAACTAGCATATATATTATTTAAACATCAAAGGAAATGAACGCAATGGATGTTCAAAATTATCCTATCCTCGGCTATATCCGTAGAAAACATCAAATACATTCATTAAATGATTTTGGATGACCGTAAAATGAAATTGGCTGAAATAGCGGTCACTCTAAAGTTAATAAGCAAAAGTTGAACACAGTGGATGACGCCCTAATCCTTTATTATCTGGACCCGCTCCTTACCGTACTCAGAAAACGGTGTCATAATTGCATACGTTCCTCGGATATAGAGGATCCGAGTCCCCTGTTTCCTGTCCCCAAACATCAAAAGATTACTCGCCGAAAAAAGATTGGTTATTAATAGAAAGGAAATTAGCCTTTAGGCCTGTTTCGAGAAAGAGATAGACGGTAAAATAATATTGTTTAGAAAAGTTTAATTCTGAAAAGTTGGTATATTTATTGAATTGTCAATTCGTGATTTACCAAAAATTATATTTCCTTCCGAAGGATTTAAACGCGTTTTCAAAAACTTGGATAAAACAACTTTTCCAAAGCTGTGGCAGATAATATTTTCTAAGCAAACATTTTGTGAAAAAACTATCTGGGAACGTGTAATAAGGAAGTAGTTCAAGCAGTCAGAGCGAGTTAATGGTGTCAGCGGATTTTAAATGGAGGCTTTCGCCAGCTGGTGGTTAGTAAAAACGAGCCTGTGAATACCTTTATATTGATATCAAGTTCAAAGCACAATGTACCGTTTGAACAAATTTGACAAACAATTTCATGTTCACATTTTCAGCTATTTTAATAAAAAAAACTTAATTTTCGCCTTCAAAAAAACTTTTAAGCCAATACAAGCATGCCAGTCTTAATCCAATCTTCAATACATCTATTAAAACTTATTATAAGCTTTGGCAGGGTTGGTCCCCACCGGTTCCGGGGAATGACTTTTAAATACTTCAATTAACTCATGTCGTGTTTCCCGAAGCGGATTTTTTAGTCTCGGAAACACATTGGTGAATAAGATGGTTGCGCGATGACTCCTGTTTGATGATTGGCCAAAAATTATTCGTAACCATGGTAGAATATGACGGCGCATTAGCAATTGGACAATTCGGAGAGCCGCAAACCGTTAAACAGAAGATACCTGCTCTGTTTGGTAAAAATATTAAGGCCAGTCTAAAGTATTATAAAGCTGGTCCATGGGGGATTGGAAAGCGGTTATATGGACGGATGAAATGATAATGAATGGCTTCCAATTCTAAGGCAAACAGTGCTATTGGCATCATATGGGGGTGTTTTACTTGGTGAAATATTTATCGGTTAATCAAGGTCACTAAAATTATGAAAAAAGAAACTATTTCAATATTTGTCAGTCAAAATTATAAAATTATTGTAATTTTGAACCATTTACCTTATTCGAACAAAATTGAACTTAATTTATTTTTATTTCAATTATTTTTATTTTAAATTATATTTATTTATTTAAACTATTATTTTATTGTAAAATATATAAAAATAACTGTACTGAAAATTTAATAAAATTTGAGCTGTCGTAAAAAATTTTACACCAATTAGCATGTGAATATCCGACCAGTTTTGCTCGCCATTTTATATAGAGTAAAGTGAGCCGGACATTTCAAAATCTTATACATCAGTTATGTGAGTTATATGGTGGCTAAAGAAAGCTTTCGTCGGATTTAGACTTTGTACACACAAATATACACATTTATTAGAAAAATACGTGTTCTCAATTAAATTTCTTAAAAAATCAATTCTAAAATATTAGCCAATATGTGGTATAAAATCCGCTGGGAGTTCGAAAATCTTATAATGGTTTGCAAAAAAAGTCTTGCGGTATTTTTATTTTTTTTTTATTGAAATTGAAATGGATTTTTGATGACTCATGCCCAGCTCTTGACCGATGCTACGGCTGCTACTATGCCGGTCTCTTTCGACCAATTCAGCGATTTTATCGCAATTTTCGACGACAGGCCTTCCGGAACGTGGCGCATCTTCGACCACCTCTACACCAGAACGAAAACGTTGAAACCGTCTTTGCGCGGTGGAAATGGAAACTGTATCGGGTCCATAAACTGCACAAATTTTATTGGCGGCTTGAGATGCATTTTTGCCTTTATCGTAGTAGTACTGTAAAATATGCCGTATTTTCTCTTTATTTTGTTCCATGTTTGCGACGCTATAACTCACGAACGACCTAAATGAAACGACAATCAATCAAACATCGCGTGAAATGAGCTTCCCAAAAAGGTATAGCATGACCCGATGCGACGAATAAAACTAGAACTACGCGCTTTCAGCGCCAACTAGCGAAAATACCGCAAGACTTTTTTGACAACCTAATATTAGGTGTTTGAGACGAGGGTATGTTTTTATCATACAAACATTTTCCCCGAATTTTACATGTCATGTCTGACATGCCACCGATATTTTCGCAAAAAGTCATTCATTCTCAAAGGAGTCCACAGATTTGGTGTCTAGGACCTAATAATTTATAATCCGATAGTAAATTTATGAAATACCTTTAAGGCACTACTTATACAAAGGAAACATATATTGGCTTTTGATTTGTACATTGAAGAGTATGACTGCACTGAGAGAACTTGATGTGCATTTCGATGTTTGCGGTTAATTTACTTTCGACGTATAAGCTTAGCGATCGATGGACATTCTTCAAAACTTTGACTGTGATAAATTTTAAACTCGGAACTTAAATGAACTTGAATTGAGTGTAGCATGGATTTCAACTAAATTTGTTTCTTCTCAGCATGACAGGGTTGAATATAGCGTGACTACATCATATGGAAACATGAAAAAAGATGATGTGATGATTTTATTCATGTCAATTTTAGCAGAAAAATCTCTTAAAGATAACAAATTGTATATGTATTACGTATATATCATTTAATAGAATGCAGTTATTTAACTTAAAGGCATTTCAATAGTAGCGCCATTATCACTTTGCTCGTCTGCAGCTGCTTCCTTTTGTTAAAATTACAGTTAACGAACACGCGCTGTTAACACACAATTTTGAAATCATATAAATGAATATCTGCATGCAGAAAAATTCACTAACATATATGTAATATATGAATGGTACAGTGGTGGCGCATATAATATAGTGAAATAAATGATAAATTTATCAAGCCACAAAACTTGTTGAGTATATGTTGCAGAAAATTAAAAAAAAATTTTTTTATGTTTGATAAAAAATACTTGCTCTTTTATCAACTAAATTTTCGACTATAAAAATTAGGTTCCTTATTTCTATGTCAGCCACTGTACGTTTATGGAAAATAAATAAACTTACACTCCCACTTATTAAGTTAATTTCCTTTTACATGCCGTTTTTGTGTGCTTTTGTGGTCGCACACACATACACACATATATGTTAACATACATACTATGCATACATTACACACATATCCACTCAACGCTTACAACGCTATTGTTATTGCTGCCGTTGTTCACAAACGCTTCACTTTCAAGCACACACGCGCACTTCTGCATTTTTAATGTAATTTCTCTGCAAAATACCTTTGCGTGCATATTTAATTTAATGTTAAATATCAGCAGTTTTTTCTGCCGTTTTTTGCTTGCTTTTTTCCGTTTTTGTGATATCAGCGGTTAAGTTTCGTATAATTTTTGCCATTTGTAGGTGGCAATGCCATTCATTGGTGTTGCAGCCCACTTATTTATTAACGGTATTGCATGTGTGTTTTGCGTATATTTAATTTATTATTTATACAGTAAATGGTTATGAATATATATGCGGCATATATGTGAACGTGCGTACATATTCATATGAAAATTTATAAATTGAATAAAGCCAGTTATCAAGAAGTTCTGTGCGCTTCATTGCAATTGTTGTATACATATGTATAATATAATATTTATATCCTTGAGACATTATATTTTCTATTAACTAAGAAAATATTGTATATATTTTATAAATGTGTATCAGGGCGGTATTCTTTATACTAACAAGAAAAAACGTTACTGATATACCCTTCACAGGTGCATTTCTTTTAGTAACTATGTGTTCAGTTTATATGGCAGCTATATGCTATAGTAATCCGATCAGAACTATTTTATCGGAGATTATATAATTACCTTAAGCAGTAATCTATGTCAAATTTCGTAAAGATAGCACGTCAAATGCGAAAGTTTTCCTTCTTCTTCTTCTTTACTGGCGTAGACACCGCTTACGCGATTATAGCCGAGTCAAAAACAGCGCGCCAGTCGTTTCTTCTTTTCGCTACCTGGCGCTAATTTGATATCCCAAGCGAAGCCAGGTCCTTCTCCACGTGGTCCTTCCAACGGAGTGGAGACCTTCCTTTTCCTCTGCTTCCACCGGCGGGTACTGCGTCGAATACTTTCAAAGCTGAAGTGTTTTCGTCCATCCGGGCCACATGACCTAGCCAGCGTATCCGTTGTTTTTTAATTCGCTGAACTATGTCAATGTCGCCGTACATCTCGTACAGCTCATCGTTCAATCGAATGCGATATTCCCCGTGGTCAATGCGCAAAGGACAGTAAATCTTTTGCAGAACCTTTGCCTCGAAAACTGGTAACATCGACTCATCATTCAGACTCTGTCTCTTTTTCTGCATATGCGTCTCGCTTTCCTCTTCAACTCACTGAATCTATCCTACCCCACTCGATCGTGACATTGCGAGGTAGGCTGTTCGTTTAGCTGACGGTTGTGATAGGAGCTTCTCAATGTCATACCTTCTCTGTTTTTTCTGACGGGTATGCTTTGCCCGTATCCTCTCTGAAACAAGATAAGGATCCGAGTCCGTGTTAGGCCCTCGGAGCATACGCGCGTCAAGAAAACTGGATACATGTCGTCCATCTATCACAACATGGTCGACCTGGTTTTGAACTTTTCGATTCGGAGACAACAAAATAGCTTGATGAGTTTGCTTGCGCTGGAATCTAATACTACAGCCAACCGTGGAGACTGAATTTTCCAGCTGCTGTTCATTGCCCACCCTAGCGTTAAGCCGCCTATCACATTTTTTACATCGTGACGGAAGCAGTCGTCTTGGTTCTTGTCCTGTCTATCGCATTTCTTGAGAGAATGTCATAGGCCCCAATGTATCCGAGTGACTGCAAATAATTTCAGGAATTGGATATACAGTAGTTAGTACTTTAACTAGGATCCAGCAAAGTAGTTAACCACTATTAAACGATTTTTTAACATTTTACTGTGGAACTTAAATTTTTTTATTCCACAAGATTAACACTTAAATGGACAGAGTGGACTAATTTTGTCACGAAGTTTGTTACATCCAGAAAGAACCTTCCGATACCATATAAAGAACATATGTATGTATATTATAGCGGTTTGGTTTACAGGGAGCCAGAAAGAAAGAAAATCGCATGTGCGTAAAATGTTCTGTGGATCATTGGGAATAACTTTGCTTTAGGAACTATGGGTCTAAAACCGATTTCCAGCCAGCGAATTCGAAGGGGAAGCTGATTTGAAAAGGTGTTGGCTTCCGTGCAGCCGTAGCTAACGTTTTTCCTTGTTTTTTTTTTATTATTTAATTATCAAGGAACTTTATTAAGCATATTTCATGCAGTTTACATGCACCGCATTAGTTTCGCATCATTTATTAATTACTTAAAAATATACTTACAGCTGCTGCTTAACCACTTTTATTTTGCCTTCACATTTTTCGAGCACTTTTCAGTTCCAAATTATACTTTTTCCTACATACAAATACATATATGTATGTATATATGAATATACGTTTTTTTGTACTTCTGAAAACGCACAAAAACGCAACGCTTGTTGAATGAATCTGGGGAAAAACCAAATATACAAACTAACCGCGGTACCTGCGCTACCAGCACATTACAATTCCCCCCACCCAACTAGTTACATAGGTATTCCTCTCCAGTGGGGCATTCATAGTCGTAAAGTGGCGCTACTTATGCGGTGCGCTGACCTTTTCCACTGAAGCAATATTTTATTTTAGCTCGCTACGCACACCAACACACACACTAACCACCAGCTTTGCTGCATACATTCACACCAACTCGTTGTACTAGATTTGGTTGTTTTATGGCGCTGCCATTGCCACTGTGGCATGTGTTTGTTGGATTTAATCACGTGAGACGTAATAATTTGCTTTTAACTGCTTTTTGCTTGCATACAACACTCGTCGACCACTCGAGCGGTCAGCAGAGCTTAGCAACATACAAATTTGCGAACATAGTGGAATGAAGTGACCAAAAAACCAAAAAAAAAAGGAGAAAATAAAAGGAAAAAGCAAACACCAGAAGAAATGGTTTGAAAGTAATGAGTGCAGAGCAAATGAAAGGAGGAGAAGAAATTAAAGAGAAAATTGCAAAAATATTGTTAATGCCCTATGCAAGGACGGTAGAGCACCTTCAACCAACGCCGCAACTGCTTGCCGGGTTGCCTTGTAGTTTTGCTGAGGTTGCTCATACGCCTGGGTAGCTTACTTAAAGGGTTAGGCGGTTGGCAATAATACATACATATATATTTATATATACACAGAAAATTGCTAATTTATTTAAGTACATAAAAATTTGTATATATATACAAATTTGGGATATATATATATACATATATCTTTATTGATTTTAGTATACTCTTAGTCCAGCTATTGTCCACTCGGCCGCTTACACTCTAGGTTAGACAGTTGGCCAGCTGTGTTGGCAGTGAAAGGTAATTTCCTTGCTTGTTTCGTTTGTTGGTAAGCTCACTGGTTAGCAGCTTGCTGTGGTGGGTAAACTGCTGCAGGGCGGGCACAAAGTTTGCGGTATAAACAAGCGCGTTGCCTCATTTTTCATTTATAAATTTATTATTAAGTAACTAGAAATGGGAACAAAAACTGAACTTAGCACACAACTACATACAAATGTATTTTCATAGAAATTCGGCACAACAAAAAATATGTTCCATATGCATACATATATGTATATGGTATTTGTAGCAATATATTTTAGCTAGCGAGATTTCTAGTTATGGGGTTCATGCAGTTGGACTGAAGCTGCTTGCTAGAAAATCAACAAGAAAAAGAAAAAGAAAAAAAAATAAAATAAAATAAAAATAAAAATAAAAACAAATGAAAAAAAAAATTGATTTTTTGACACCTAAGCCCCCTTTCCGTAGACCAGTTCACATATAAAAAAAGAGAAGGTATTTATAAATCAGTTCTAGCTTTTGTTTAATCTTTTTAAGTTCCCCAAGTAAAAATTTAATATTGATCGATCACTTCATATGGCAGATCTATATGGTACTATAGTAGTGCGATATGAACAATATATTCGAAAATTGTACCATTGTCTCAAAAAATAATATGTGCCAAATCTTGTATAGATAACTCACAAAATGGTAAGGCTGAGCTCAGGCTACTACCGGGGTCACAGCTGGCGGATAGTGGACGGCCTACGCTAAGTAGGTTAGCTGCGAATAGTAATACGCAGCCCCCGACCAAGAGCTGCAGGAGAGGAGGGCTTGGCTCAAAACGCCTCACGCGCCCAATGAACCTCCCGCGAAAAGGCGAGAAGATGCCGCCTTAAAATAAGCGTCCACAACCCCCACCGGGGTTGCACCGAGGGAGAACCTACCCAAGAGAGGGAGGCAACAAAGCGACGAGGGAACAGAACAAGACGAAAAAACCCTGGGCAAAAGCCCATCAGAATTGAGACCAGTAAAATTCTGATTATGGTATACTGGAAAACCGATAAGGAACAGATTGACAAAGGGCTGGGGAGGACAGTATTCTGCCACCTCAGTAGATAGGAGTGACATCTTATTGAAATGGCTGGCAGGCTAATACTGCTCTCACCTCCGTCTCGTTAAAACCATGGCAGGTCTTCAAGTACGTTCAATGCACGTCGCCAAAATTTCTTTGGCCGTACAGGTTCAGTTGAGACGAGCTCCTGATTCGTGCCCGAACCTGGCTCTGAACATAAGCTCCCATAAGGACTTGTGCCAACCCTCGCGTGGCCTCCCTGCTTGCATAGATAACCACGGGGTTCATTAAGGGCGACTGTTACAACGTGCGGAGATAGCGGCTTGAAGCGGAGACCCAATAGAATAAAATGAATACACCGCAACAACAACAAAAACCCCAACAAAAAGAACAACAGAACAAAGATGGACAAGAAGAGGAATACGGGACAGTCTTCCGTAGAAGCAGTAGGGTACTTAGATCCCCCGTACTCATCGCTACTCCAAAACAGCCAGACAAAAACGGAGAAAAGACAGTCTCAAGGGAGACTCCAGTCACACAATCAGCACCGGCAAAACAAGGAGAAGGGAAGAGCACCCCAGCTGCCACTACAGAAGGAACACAAAACTCACCGAAACAAGAGTACATCACTCAAATGAGACGGGCAGAAGAGGAGTCCCTAGAAAAGTGCAAAGGTATAGTGCAAAAAATGAAGTTGGCGATGGCAAAACAAAAGAATGTCAGCATGGACGTCAAGAATGGAACGGCACAACTAGACGAACTCTTCGACGTCATAAAGAGCTACCGCAGAAACTGGCTCACTGCAGAAAATGAAAAAAGGCGAGCATATCTAAGCAGACGTATCACGACCCCCGAGTCAGCAACCTCGAAGCGCCGTGCGACAAGCCCTGTGGAGCCGCGAGAAACAGTGCGACCACGACACGAAAACGCCGGCCAGTGGCAAAAAGTTTTGTCTAAAAAATCCAAAAAGACCCACGCTAACGAAGGAACGAGCGAAGAAGCGCCCAAAAACGCAAACAAGATGCAACAAACCAACAACATGGCTGCAAGCCAGAAAGGAAACAATAGACCTAAACGACAAACAGAGGCCGTTATAATAAAACCAGCAGAAGGGAATAGCTACGCCGAAGTCCTCAAGAATATACGTAGCAAGGTAGATCCTAAAGAAGCAGAGGTCAAGATCAAGGGGATCCGTAAAACAAGAGCCGGGGCCCTATTGCTAGAGCTAGAGAAGGGACAGTCCACAAAGGCCAGCTTCTGCGAGGCACTTAAGTCCACACTTAAAGAGACCGCAACTGTCGCCGACCTTAAAACTAAGGCAACCATAGAAATCAGAGACCTCGACTCGCTCACAACAAAAGAGGAAGTTGCAGTGGCTGTCAAAGAAGCGCTACAGGACCCCACTGAAGACTTATCAATTAATATAACAGCTCCCAACACAAGGGAGCAGGTAAGGGCATATATAACGCTGGACCAAGACAGGGCAGACACACTGTTGCGACAGGCACGCATCAAAATTGGATGGGTTAATTGCAGACTGCGGCTAAAAGAAACCCCCAAAAGGTGCTTCCGGTGCTTTGGTCCAGGGCACTTAACCTGGGACTGCAAAGGGCCCGATAGAAGAGGACAAGGTGTTTGCATAAAATGCGGCCAACCAGGGCACAAATTGAAAGAGTGTACAAAGCCTCCTGCATGCTGCCTTTGCGAAGAGGCTAAACACGAAAAAGCCGATCACATCCCGGGCTCCGCAAAATGTTCGGTATATAGGAACTACCGAAACAGATGAAGATCCTACAAGCCAACATGCATAGATGCAAGGCCGCTGACGCACTACTCTCGCAAATGGTGATGGAGAACGACTACGAGATAATCATCATAAGCGAGCAATACAGAAAGAAAGAGAGAGGTACATGGCTAGAAGATAGCAGCTCAACCGCCGCTATATGGCTACCACCAGAGAGTAACGCCACCACTGTAAGCACTGGGAACGGCAACGGTTTCGTCTGGGCCAAGTGCGACATCTTCACAGTAATTAGCTGCTACTTGACGCCAAGCGATGGTATACAAGAATTCCAAGAAAAGCTCGACAATATAGAGGACACAGCAAGGAATATAGAAGGTCAATTGATTATCGCCGGAGACCTAAACTCCAGAGCCGTAGAGTGGGGTATGCCAAACACGGACTCGAGAGGAAAGCGAATTTTAGAAATGGCTGCGCGGCTAGGTCTAATAGTGCTCAACACGGGAAATGCAACCACGTTCAGAAGACCGGGATGCGAGGAAACCACACCAGACATCACCTTATCAACAGAACGCATGGCAGGCTCAATAAGTAACTGGAAAGTCCTGGAGGACTACACTGGCAGCGATCATCAGTACATCTCATTCATGATCGACACTGGAAGAAACGCTCACCAGTTCAGAAAAAATAGAGGAACACGAAAGTGGAATATCTCGAAACTGGACACATCGAAATTAATCGCCGCAATAGACGAGCAGAGCCCATCTAGCGACCCCTCCCCTATAGCAAGAAAAACAGTCGAGCACACAATGCTTAACATAACAAGAGCCTGTAAAAAATCAATGCCCAAGGCTACCCACAGGAAACGTAAAGCAGCAGTTTACTGGTGGACTGAAAACATCGCCGAACTCAGACGCATATGCCTCCGCCTTCGCAGATCCTACACAAGATCCAGGCGCAGAGGAGCCGCACCCCAAGAGGCCGAGCAATACAAAGCAGCAAGAAAGGAGCTGAAGCACGCCATCGACGACAGTAAAAGGAAAAAATGGGAGGAACTACGCGAGGATATAAACAGAAACCCCTGGGGGCTAGGATATAAAATAGTGATGAAAAAACTCGGCGCTCGAGCAAAGCCACCTGACGTAACCGCCGCCAAAATGGATCAAATCGTGAATGCACTATTCCCCACCCACGAAACAAGGGCCAGTGATCCAGAACAAATTCTAAGCACTGCGCAAATCCCCCAGTTCACCCTCGAAGAGCTGCAAGTAGCCACTGGCAAGCTCAAGGCCAACAAATCGCCCGGCCCGGACGGGATCCCAGCAGAAGTCCTCAAAATAATCGCTGCAGAACGCCCAGGAGTACTACTGAATATGTACAACGCCTGCCTTAAAGCCGGAATATTCCCTGAACCCTGGAAAAAGCAACGGCTGGTGCTAATCAGTAAGGGAAAAGGAGACCCCAATTCGCCATCAGCATACCGCCCATTGTGCATGCTTGACACAGCGGGAAAGCTGTACGAAAGCCTACTTAAGCCTAGACTAGAAGCGGCTATCAACGAAGCTGGAGGACTGTCCCCTAGACAGCACGGCTTCAGACCCGGCAGATCAACTATAGGAGCTATAAAATGCGTCATAGAAAGCGTAGAAGCCGCACAGCGCAGATGGCATAAATACAAAAGAATAGTGTTGCTGGCGACTTTAGATGTCCGAAACGCCTTCAACAGCGCTAGATGGGTAGATATGATCGACGCCCTCGAGAAAAGCTTCAAGATACCTGATTACCTCAGGGCGGTGGTGCGGAGCTACCTGAGTAACAGGAAACTGCTGTACGATACTAAAGAGGGATCACGACAGATAGCAGTCACGTCAGGGGCAGCACAAGGATCCATTCTAGGCCCAGACCTGTGGAACATTAGTTATGACGAAATATTAAAACTAGAAATGCCAGAGGAATCGTATCTGATTGGCTATGCGGACGACATTGCAGCAGTAATCACAGCTAGGGATACAGAAGAAGCACGCAGAAAGCTGAACCAAGTCATGATACGGACGCAAGCATGGCTCGACACACACAGCCTCCAGCTTGCCACGGAGAAAACTGAGCTACTGCTGCTAACAAATAAGCACATACCTCTCGAGATAAACATGCAGACGACTACGGACATCCTTAGGACAAAAAAAGCCGTTAACTACCTAGGCGTAAGACTGGACCCCAGACTAACCTTCTGGGTACAAATCCAGCACGCCGCAGGTAAGGCAGCGAAGATCACGTCTCAACTGAGCCGATTGATGGCTAACATAGGAGGACCTTGCCAAGGAAAGAGAAAGCTCCTAATGTCAACGACGATCAGCGTCTTATTATACGGAGCCGAAATCTGGGCAGACGCTCTTAAAAAAGAAAACCGGCGCAAGGCAGTGGCCAGAGTGTACCGCACCGCAGTCCTCAGAGTTGCATCAGCCTACAGAACAGTATCAGGCGATGCAATATTAGTTATAAGCGGCAATGTTCCAATTGATCTACTCGCATATGAAAGGAAAAAGCTGTGGGAGCTAAAGAAAGCACCCGGCAATAACAAGAGCGCAATACAACAAATAAGGAAAGATACGATAACATCATGGCAACAAAGATGGGAGAATGGAAGTCGCGGCAGATGGACGGCCAGGCTGATAAAAGACCTAGATTCATGGACAAGTCGTAAATTCGGAGAAGTAGACTTCTACATCACCCAGCTGTTATCCGGCCACGGATACTTCAAAAAGTACCTCTACAGAATGGGAAAAGTCGAAGAGCCGTCATGCCTATACAACGACGCGACAGAAGACGACGCCGAACACACATTCTTTGCATGTCAGCGCTGGCAAGGAGAACGCACCGCAGTAGAAGATCTGGTCGGGCCAATAAACGCTGACAATTTAATCAGCGTCATGTTGGAAAACGAAACAAACTGGAGGATTATCCAGAAATACGCAACAATCTTGCTACGAATCAAAAAGCGGGACCTGGACGCAGGTGCGCAGATGTAAATCTCTCAATGAGGAAAATGGAACGCCACCCTGAAGTAATGCGAACGCGGTCCCAGGGTGGGCGACGGTTCCCTAGAGGGGGGGTTTTTAGTGACCTGCAAGTGGCACATACCGCTGCTGTGACGATAGCACCGATGATGCGGAAGGCATTTTCCACCCCCTCACCCGCAAAAAAAAAAAAAAAAAAAAAAAAAAAAAAACTCACAAAATTTAAAAGATTTGCAATCAAGAAATGTATTCTGCTTTAACAGTTTGTGTGACAGTCATATGCTTTAGTGAACCGATCTGCATTATTTACTTTGGAATTAAAGCTTCTCGTTACAAAACATTCCGTGCGAAATTTGGAGATGATATCTTGTAAAATTAAAAACGACGAACAACATCCAGAAAGACCAACAATATCAATCACATCTGATAATCAACTTGTCAGTAAAAGAAAATAGCATGCGAATCGCCGATTAATAATCAGAGTTTTGACAGGACATTTTTGTAATATCGTACTATTTTGAAAAACCATTTGGGCCCTAGAAAAGTGAAATCACGTTTGGTACCAAAAGCACCAAATTTTTACGTAAAACGGACCCGCATTAACGTCTGTAAAGGTATGATTTCCGACTACGAGGGGCCATGAAATATATTATTACTGGCGATGAGTCTTGGATCTACGTTTACGAACCAGAAATAGATGATATATCGGCCGAATATCGTGAAAAAAAGGATCCAAAGCCGAAAAAACACGACAAAGTAGCTCAAAAATCAAGGCTATGTGACAGTTTTCCTCGATTATCGAAATCCGAATTCCCTCAGACACGACAAATTGTCAACAAGGAATGTTATCAGAGTGTTATGCATCGTTTGTGCGAAGCTATTCGTAAGAAGTAAGGAAAGGATAAGTTCGAGTGCAACCGAACATTTATACTCTTGCAACTTACAGGAATCAAAGCCCGAGAAATATTTCAAGGTGTAAAACTTCAACCATAGGATCGAAATCCAAGCAATTTTATCTAAAACTTCCATATTGACAGACATATAAGGTTTATTAAGAAACGAAAATCGTTATATGTATCATCTATTTTTCCCAATACTACGTACCACTAACGTGCCACATACTAAAAAACCAATTATATATAGTAAAGTCAGCCGGATGTTGAAAAATCCTGATATTAGTGATATGGGGAGTAAGTTAAGTTTTCGCTTATTTGCCTGATTTACCTTCGTGTAACTTCTGGCTACTCAGCAAGTTCTCATGACCACTCCGAAGACACTTTTTTGACACAATTGAGGATATAAAAGCTCGAAAGATCGAAGAAGGCTCCTCTGGGCATCACGACGGAGGATTTTTCCAAGTGCTATGATGACTGGAAAAATCGTTGGCATAAGTGTATTGCAGCGGGTGGGGATTACTTTGAGGGAGTTGAAATGTACACAATTCATCTTCCAATGCGATGTTCTGTGTCAAATTTCAGTTTAATATTTTGATTCAGTGCTAAGTTATGGCACTTTATAGGTTTTCGGTTAATGTCGATTTGTGGGCGCGGCAGTGGTCCGATTATGCTAATCTTCGAACATGTAATTTTCTTGTATTTAGAAATACGTTTCATCAATTTTTACACAAGTTACAGCTTGCAGGGATAAACGGACGGACGGACAGACAGACAGCCGGACGGACTTCAATTTTTCCCGTCATCCTGATTATTTGATAATATATAATTACATATTTATCTCGCTTAGTTTAGGGTGATACGTACTTTCCGTTAGGTGAACTTTGTAGCAACTGTTTGCAAGAGTATACAAACGAAGAAATTGAGTAAACAAACCGCACAAGTGTATATGGCTGGTCTTCTGAAATTTGGATTTAAAAAAAAAATTCTAAAAAAACATTTATCGCAAAACAACGTTTGCTAGTTAACTAATAACATGCTTGTTTTATATCTCAAATATTTATATTATGTTAAAAGTATTCTAATTAAACCGCTTATCTTAACTTTTAGTGATTTGACCTGTGGTTAATGTAGCTTTAACACGGTCACGGCAACGTTTTAAAAAGTTTTTAACCACAAATATCGCAAATTATTGTTATACACTTCGTCGTTGTGACTTTGCTTACGAGTTTCGGTGGCGTTGCTATAGATTTAGGCAGCCTACAGAAGAGTAAATTCTTTTAGAAAAGCTTTGTTTTTCTTATATTATATAGAACAGCAAACAAATTATCGCAGAAGGGCGAGTGCTAAGCGAATTTGCGGTTTTCACAATTATTTTTCTTTATAAGGAGTTAAAACACAATTTAAGTTTCCTAAAGCGTACCAATTCGATATTATATTTTATTATTTCAGTAAGTGCAAGTGAATAGACATGCAAGCCCGATTTATTGTGGAAGAAATATAAAAACAATAACAGCGAAATAATAAATATGAACAAACTAAAAGTGCACAATTTGTATGTAATACTCGCCTATATACTAAGTCAACTGATCATAAACAACAAACTTCTGTTGGCGCACACTACCGAAATAAAGTCGATCGAAACTACTGTTGAACCATTCTCCACTTGGCCCCCTGGTTGCTATAGGGATGGGAAGACTACTTGTTATTGCGGTCGCATAACTTACAATTGTAAAATTGTCGACAAACTCAATATTATTTACATCAATTTTTTTGAAAGACTTCGGTTTCTGGTTGTAGAGTGTGTTACTATAGTCACAGAAACTAATATCGATTTCCTACTCAAACGCAAATTTCAGTTAACTTTACTTAAAACACGTTATATCGAAGTGATAAATTGCAAGAATTTCATACACGAAATAAATATGAATGACAGAGAGTGGGTAATTCTGAAAAATTTGAATGAGGTGAATAAAATAACACTAGTCTATAACATAGACCTTGCTGCCAAACCAACTAGTACAAAATTTATAGAGACTAACCTGCAATTGATTATTAAATCAAATCGAAATGAAATCCGGGAAGCAGATATTATATACATACTCACTGACATACTTTATATGCCAAATCGACTGGAAACGCTCAGGCTTAGCGTACAAGGTCTAAGAAATCACTACGTATCGCTACCACACTTGACGCAAACATACTTTAAGAACCTCACTGCGCTCAGACAGCTTGACTTAGCCGGAAATAATATGAGAATGTTGGACGCAAACATCTTTGCAACGCTAACGCAGTTGAGTTGTCTGAATTTGAGCCATAATGAAATCAGGGAATTGCCCGAAGATCTATTTGCATATCAGCGTCAACTTATCATGCTGGATCTGAGTGAGAATTTTTTGACATTTTTAACGCCACACCTTTTCGATCACGCACCTTTTCTATGGCAGTTGAAACTCGGAGGCAATCATCTGCACGACCCCACAAATCTTATGGAAAGTCTGAAACCGTTGCATTATCTACATAGGCTAGACGTAAGCCAGAACCAACTGCAAACTATATGGAACACCGATACGTCCGTCAATAGTACACCAAAGTTACTGACATATTTTCGACGCATCATGAGTTCGGCTTTTGCCGAGAATGTTAATAATATTACCAAGTTGCAACCAGAAAATTACGAAGATGGCAAGATTAACTCAACAGTAATCAATTTAAGTGGCAATCGTTTGCGCGAATTCACTTTGGATTGGCTTGTAGCTGCGAACATTAGATGTCCGTTTGAAGTAAACTTAGAGCACAATTTGATTGAAAACATTTTTGCTTTACAAGATTTCTTCGGTACGACTGCCGATTGTGCGCTCGAAATCAAGCTTACTGGTAATCCGATCTTGCGTGATTGTAAATTGGCTTGGATTTACAGTAAAAACTATCGTTCGCTGTTCAACGGTTTACAGTGTGTTCAGACGTCAACCAAACTAGTAAAAGATCTCGCGCAGCTGGGACGTAATGAACTGTGTGCTTGGGAACCTGCAATGTGCCCCAGAAAATGCAATTGTTCCAAACAATTTGAGTTCCTGCACATCAATTGCAAGGGTACGCAACATATCGAACAGATCCCACGCCCCAAGCAAGTTGGGCTCAAGAGTTCGGTACTCGATATTAGCAATAACAATTTCACTGTACTGCCGCTAAACACCACCTTCGGCTATGGTAACGTTTCGCAACTCAACGCGTCGCACAATCAAATCACGAGCATTAATATCAGTCAACTGCCAACCAATTTGACGGTTTTGGATCTACGAAATAATCACTTAAAAATTTTGAGTGATGAATTTTTGCGTACATACCTCAATGACAGCACAAAACTACAATTTCTCTATCTAAGTGAAAATCATTGGATTTGCGACTGTTCCACGCAGCGATTGGTGTACACCATACGTACACATCGGACACGCATACCCGATGCCGACCAGTTATTCTGTGCTAATCTGCTGAACGATACACGCCTAATAGACAACGTGAGAGAATTGTGTCCAACTCCTGTTAATGTTGAATATTATCAAAACTTGAATGCAACTGTGATTAGTGTAGCGTCAACCATTATTATGTTACTTTGCATTATCGCACTTTTCTATAAATATAAATTAGAAGTGGAAGTCTGGTTATATAGCCACAACATATTGAGATTTTGCATTCGCGAATGTGAGCTGGATAAGCATAAAACATTCGATGCGTTTATTTCATATGCACACCAGGATGCAGACTTCGTCAACCATACATTGCTGCCGCAACTCGAACAGTGCGAACCACCATTTCGTGTATGCAATTGGCTGGCTGGCGCTTATATACCTGAACAAATCATCGAATCGGTGGAACAGTCGCGTCGGACGATCATTGTACTTTCGCAGCACTTCATCGAGTCGGATTGGGCGCGCATGGAGTTTCGCACAGCGCATCAGTGCTCCTTGAACGAGGGTCGTGCGCGCATAATAATGATTAAATATGGCGAAATCACGAAAAGTGACTTATTGGATAGAGAACTAAAGGCATATTTGGATATGAATACATATCTGGATTGGCAAGATGTCAGATTTTGGGACAAATTACGCTACGCCATGCCACATAAAGTGGGCAGAGAGAGGAATTCCGATATGCTAAAAACTAACGGCAGAATGTATGTTATGGGACAAGTTGAGATGAATCGTTTGCGTGAAGAAATTGTTTAAATTTGTCACAGTTCGTTTGTGGTAAAGAAAATTGGTTACAGGATGGTAAGAGTTATCACAAATACATATATATATATTTATGAAAATACAAATATACTACCTTTATTTGCAGTTAGTTTTTAAATCTTCCGATTCTTCTGAGACACAAAGAGTTGTTCAAAATGTTGCTACTAAGGGAAGGGTTGAAGATTGAGATAATCTTAGCCAACCTGCTTGCCAAGCAATGATGATCGCATATAGTCGTCAATCTCATTTTATTATATCTCAAGTAAATATTTAATAAATTTTCCTGTTGTGTGTGTGTGTTATATCTGTTTATATATACAAAATTTTTTTACTAAAATACTACAACAAGAAAGAAAGCGTAAGTTCGAGTGCAATGGAATATTTTATGAATAGCCTTGAAAGGTGCAATGCTTAAATGCAATGAGGAATGGTACTGTCAGGTGCTGACCAAAATTTAGGTTAAACAGGTAACGATGGTACCTAATATTCCGCCAAATCCAAAATAAGCACCGATTATACAGACGATTCACCGAAAATTGGGCGGTGCCATGCCCATCGTCCGATTTTCACTCGGGCTCCTATAAAGCCCTCTTATGTCCCCTCGAAGGGCATAGCGCAAAGGACCGTAAATCTTTCACAGAACCTTCCTCTCAAAAACTCTTAAAGTCGATTCATCGGTTGTTGTCATCGTCCAAGCCTCTGCACCTTATAGTAGGATGGGCATGATGAGCGACTTATAGAGTTTGGTTTTTGTTCGTAGAGAGAGGACTTTACTTTTCAATTGCCTACTCAGTCCGAAGTAGCACCTGTTGGCAAGAGTAATCTTGAGTTGGATTTCCAGGCTGACATTGTTGGTGGTGTTAATACTGGTTCCTAAATAGACGAAATTATTTACAACTTCAAAGTTATGACTGTCAACAGTGACGTGAGTGTCAAGTCGCGAGTGCGACGACTGTTTGTTTGATGACAGGAGATATTTCGTCTTGCCCTCCTTCACTGCCAGACACATCTGCTTTGCTTCCTTATCCAGCCTGGAGAAAGCAGAATTTACGGCGCGGTTGTTGAGGACGATGATATCAATATCATCGGCATACGCCAGCAGTTGTACACTTTTGTAAAAGATTGTACCTTCTCGATTAAGTTCTGCAGCTCGAATAATTTTCTCCAGCAGCAGATTGAAGAAGTCGTACGATAGGGAGTTGCCTTGTCTGAAACCTCGTTTGGTATCGAACGGCTCGGAGAGGTCCTTCCTGATCCTGACGGAGCTTTTGGTGCTGCTCAACGTCAGTTTACACAGCCGTATTAGTTTTGCGGGGATACCAAATTCAGACATCGCGGCATAGAGGCAGCTCCTTTTCGGGCTGTCGAAAGCAGCTTTGAAATCGACGAATAGGTGGTGTGTGTCGATTCTCATTTCACGGGTCTTTTCCAAGGTTTGGCGGTGAATATCTGGTCGGTTGTTGATTTGCCAGGTCTAAAGCCACAATGATAAGGTCCAATCAGTTTGTTGACGGTGGGCTTTAATCTTTCACACAATATGCTCGATAGAACCTTATACGCGATGTTAGGGAAGCTTATCCCACACTCTTAAGGAGCTGCTTCGCGTGGAGGAGAGAGTGGAGAGAGAACGGCACTGGCGGCAGGCAGCAAGTATGCGCCACGCCAAGCTGCTTCTAGGAGGGTACAATCTCTCCAGGTTCAAGGGACTAATTCACTTCCCCCGTGAAAAATTCCGTCTCCCCGTCGCAATCTACACAGGGCTCAGGAAACACCTGTCCAACATGGGTATGGTCTCCTGTGCTAACTGCCGGTTCTGCGACCTGGAACAGGAAACAGAAACATACCTAATCCTGGATTGCATAGCAATCTGTGGAAAAAGGCTTAAGGCCCTGGATTCCGATTACATCAGGAGGGATCACATCACCTCACTAGTGCCCGGCAAACTCCTGGAACTCTTCAGGCTGCTGGGGCTCTGGGAGGTCATGTGATATAGGAGAGGGCACAATAGACCCTAGGTCGCGGTAGTTGGCGCAGATTGTGCGGTCCCCCTTTTTATGGATTGGGCACAGCACACTTAAATTCCAATCGTTGGGCATGTTTTCGTCCCTCCATAATTTAAGTATGCTTTGGGCATCGGTCACTGGATCACCTTTGGTGGGGTATGCTCCGGTCTTGAAACCTTCATACTCACGCATTTCGCCCTCTTTCTTTTTCTTTCTGCAAATGCGTCTCGCATCCCTCTTCAACTCTCGGTATCTATTCTATCGCGCACGTATTGTGGTCGATCGTAACGTTGCGAGGTAGGCAGCCTGATTTCTCTCTGCTGCGACACGGCACTTCTCGTCGTACCAGCTGTTCTTTTGCACTTTCCGAAAACCAATGGTTTCGGTTGCAGCTGTACGTAAGGAGTTTGAAATGCCGTCCTACAGTTCCCTTATACCGAGTTGTTGACGAGTGCTCTCAGAGAGCAGGAGTGCAAGTCCAGTAGAATATCGTTCGCCTATCTGTTGTGATTGCAGCTTTTTGACGTCGAACCTTCCTTGTTTTTGTTGGCGTGCGTTTTTTGCTGCACAGAGGCGGGTGCGCATCTTGGCTGTAACAAGTTAGTGGAACGAGTCGATGTTAGGACCTCGAAGCGCACGCACATCTAAAACACGGGAGACGTGTCTTCCGTCTATCACAACAACTTTCGATCCGGAGACAGCCAGGTAACTTGATGTATTTTCTCTTGCTAGAATCTAGTACCACAGATAACCATATTTCGGGCCCCGGCGAAGTCGATCAGCCTCAACCCGCTTGGGGATGTGTCCTCGTGGAGGCTGAATTTACTGACCGTAGTGCCAAATTTACCTTCTTTACCCACCCTGGCATTGAAGTCGCCAAGCACGATTTTGACATCGTGGCGGGGGCATCTCTCATAAGCGCGCTCCAAGCACTCATAAAAGGCATCTTTGGTCACATCGTCCTTCTCTTCCGTCGGGGCAAATCAGCGATATGTTGAAGAACCTCGCTTTGATGCGGATTGTGGCTAGACGTTCATTCACCGAAGTGAATGATAGTACTCGCGTCTCAGTCCTTGTCCCGTCCAACACATTTCTTGGTCGGCGGTGACGTCAGCCTTCACTCTAACAAGGACATCAACCAGCTGGGCAGCGGCACCTTCCCAATTAAGAGACAGGGCATTCCAGGTGCATTCCCTCAAATCATAGTCCTTAATTTGTTTGCCATGGTCGTCATCAAAAGAGGGGTCACTCATCCGAGGTTTGTTGTTTCCATTCATTGGGGGTGTTATTTTCACGTGCCGGGTCCCAAACCCAGCGCACAATCTTAAGTAGGGAATATTTCGCCTTCTCACTTTAGCTCGCCTGCAAACGGATGTTCTTAGGTTACCCAGAGGATACTTGATCAAAGACCGGAAGTCGTGAGCTGCTTGAGTCATATGTAAAATAATCTTTTCTGGCCACTCCCAAGTGAATGGCGATCAGAGAACTTTCCTCACTTGCGTGAACTTCTACACATGACTCCATCCTCCATTTATATATGAATATATAACCCTATATCTGATTTCGTCAAATTTTCAACCAATATCATTCCGTAACCACCGTATTCCTCTGAATTAGTTCCGTGTGACTTTAGGCTATTCAGCGAGCTCAATCAACTGCTCCGGAGAAACCGTTTTAAGTCAATTGAATATATTAAATATGAATCGCTAAGCGCTTTGCAGGTTATTCCGGAAATTAACTTTAACAACACTTTCAAGGATTGGAAAAATCGTTGGCACAAGTGAAATTTCAATTCGATATCTCCATAATAAAAGACAAGTTCCCATATTTACAAGCCGATAGACAGACAGACAGCCGTGGCTAAATCGACTGAGCTTCTCACACCGATAATGATTTTATGTGTGTACATATATAATGGGTCTGCTACTTTTCTTTTCGATGTAACAAATTTCATAGCTAATTTATAGTCCCTGTTCAGGATATAAAATAAATGCCTTCGGTATGGTACATTGTTCGCAAAGAGGTATCAATGCCTAGTGGGAGGACGATTAATTTGCTGTCAGCATATTATTTTAGTCCATTTAATGTCGTTCAAATGTCAAAAAAGCCAGGTCGGGTATATGGAAAATGGAAAACAAAAAATGTCTAAAAATGGCACACTGTAATGCATCAGCATGTAATTAAAATCGCACTATTTTAAGCAGCTATTTTCAGTTTGCTTAGCTTTCTGATAGCTTATTAACCAAAAACATGAAAAAATTTAGGTTCTCAATGGGAAATATTTTATTACGATTACTGTCCGCTTATCCTCATTTCACTACAGCGTAGGATGAATACGAGTTAGGTAAATATATAAAGCTATAATGTGGTACAGAGGAAGGCAAGAGCAAAGGACACCTGTGGGCAAAAATTCTTTAAAAATTGGGCGTGGCCCCGCCCTCTAATAAGTTTCATGTGTAAATCTCCTAAACCACTTCAGCTATAACAACCAAATTTTCTAAGCACAAATCCTGTAGAAATTTCTATCCACTGTGTGAAAATGGATGGAATCGGAGGATAACCCCGCTCACTCTCCATATAAGGGTACTGTTAACTACTTAAAGCGCAATAAGTCAACATCTGAATAGACCAGAGGCATTAAATTCTACCTTCGAGAGGATATAAGAAGGCTTTATAGGAGCCTGAGGGGCGTAGCACCGCCAACTTTTTGGTGAAATCCCCTCTATCGGGACCTGACCAAATTTGGCGCATAATATTTTCATCATATTCCGATATCACATTCTTCCCATATATCACAATTTGAAAATACATTTGGTTCTTTAACTTTCCAGCACACAAATCAAGAAGCGTTTAATATAACGGGATGAAATTTTACAAGAATAATACTGTATGACACCTTATGAACAAAAAATGTTCAAATCCAATCATAACTCTTCACAATCGTCTGTAGTATGCACTATCATTGCTTATTTTGGATTTGGCGGAACTTAAGGTAACCTCATTACTTGTTTAATTTCAATTTTGGTCAGCACCTGACAGTACCATTCCTCATTGCATTTAAGCATTGCACCTTTTAAGGCTATTCATAAAATATTCCATTACACTCGAACTTACGCTATATTTCTTGTTGAAATATATTAATAAATAATTTTTGTATATATAAACAGATATTATTGTGCGCTTTTTAATGAATTGTACAGGAAAATTGATTAAATAGCTCCTTGATATAAAATATAAGGGGGATTGAAGAGTGTATGCGATGACCAATGGTTGGTAAGCATTTTGACCAAGATTACCTCAATCTTTCTCTCAGTAGCAACATTTTGAACAAATCTTTGTGTCACAAAAGAATCGGAAGATTTCCCCAAGTAACTGCAAATAGAAGTAATATATTTGTATTTTCATAAATATATATACTTATAAATTTCTGATAACTCTTACCAACCTACAACTGTGACAAATTTAAACAATTTCTTCACGCAAACGATTCATCTCAACTTGTCCCATAACATACATTCTCCCGTTAGTTTTTAGCATATCGGAATTCCTCTCTCTACCCACTTTATGTGGCATGGCGTAGCGTAATTTATCCCAAAATCTGACATCTTGCCAATCCAGATATGTATTCATATCCAAATATGCCTTTAGTTCTCTATCCAATAATTCACTTTTCGTGATTTCGCCATATTTAATCATTATTATGCGCGCACGACCCTCGTTCAAGGAGCACTGATGCGCTGTGCGAAACTCCATGCGCGCCCAATCCGACTCTATAAAGTGCTGCGAGAGCACAATGATCGTCCGACGCGACTGATCCACCGATTCGATGATTTGTTCAGGTATATAAGCGCCAGCCAGCCAATTGCGTTCGTGTGTGCATACACGAAATGGTGGTTCGCACTGTTCGAGTTGCGGCAGCAATGTATGGTTGACGAAGTCTGCATCCTGGTGTGCATATGAAATAAACGCATCGAATGTTTTATGCTTATCCAGCTCACATTCGCGAATGCAAAATCTCAATATGTCGTGGCTATATAACCAGACTTCCACTTCTAATTTATATTTATAGAAAAGTGCGATAATGCAAAGTGAAATAATAATGGTTGACGCTACACTAATCACAGTTGCATTCAAGTTTTGATAATATTCAACATTAACAGGAGTTGGACACAATTCTCTCACGTTGTCTATTAGGCGTGTATCGTTCAGCAGATTAGCACAGAATAACTGGTCGGCATCGGGTATGCGTGTCCGATGTGTACGTATGGTGTACACCAATCGCTGCGTGGAACAGTCGCAAATCCAATGATTTTCACTTAGATAGAGAAATTGTAGTTTTGTGCTGTCATTGAGGTATGTACGCAAAAATTCATCACTCAAAATTTTTAAGTGATTATTTCGTAGATCCAAAACCGTTAAATTGGTTGGCAGTTGACTGATATTAATGCTCGTGATTTGATTGTGCGACGCGTTGAGTTGCGAAACGTTACCATAGCCGAAGGTGGTGTTTAGCGGCAGTACAGTGAAATTGTTATTGCTAATATCGAGTACCGAACTCTTGAGCCCAACTTGCTTGGGGCGTGGGATCTGTTCGATATGTTGCGTACCCTTGCAATTGATGTGCAGGAACTCAAATTGTTTGGAACAATTGCATTTTCTGGGGCACATTGCAGGTTCCCAAGCACACAGTTCATTACGTCCCAGCTGCGCGAGATCTTTTACTAGTTTGGTTGACGTCTGTACACACTGTAAACCGTTGAACAGCAAACGATAGTTTTTACTGTAGATCCAAGCCAATTTACAATCACACACGATCGGATTACCAGTTAGCTTGATTTCGAGCGCACAATCGTCAGTCGTACCGAAGAAATCTTGTAAAGCAAAAATGTTTTCAATCAAATTGTGCTCTAAGTTTACTTCAAACGGACATGTAATGTTCGCAGCTACAAGCCAATCTAAAGTGAATTCGCGCAAACGATTGCCACTTAAATTGATTACTGTTAAGTTAATCTTGCCACCTTCGTAATTTTCTGGTTGCAACTTGGTAATATAATTAAGACCCTCGGCTAAAGCCGAACTCATGTTGTATCGAAAAATTGTAGGTAACTTTGGTATTCTATTGACGAACGTATCGGTGTTCCATATAGTTTGCAGTTGGTTCTGGCTTACGTCTAGCCTATGTAGATAATGCAACGGTTTCAGACTTTCCATAAGATTTGTGGGGTCGTGCAGATGATTGCCTCCGAGTTTCAACTGCCATAGCCAAGGTGAGTGATCGAAAAGATGTGGCGTTAAAAATGTCAAAAAATTCTCACTCAGATCCAATATGATAAGTTGACGCTGATATGCAAATAGACTTTCGGGCAATTCCCTGATTTCATTACGGCTCAAATTCAGACAACTCAATTGCGTTAGCGTTGCAAAGATGTTTGCGTCCAACATTCTCATATTATTTCCGGCTAAGTCAAGCTGTCTGAGCGCAGTGAGGTTCTTAAAGTATGTTTGCGTCAAGTGTGGTAGCGATACGTAGTGATTTCTTAGACCTTGTACGCTAAGCCTGAGCGTTTCCAGTCGATTTGGCATATAAAGTATATCAGTGAGTATGTATATAATATCTGCTTCCCGGATTTTATTTCGATTTGATTTAATAATCAATTGCAGGTTAGTCTCTATAAATTTTGTACTAGTTGGTTTGGCAGCAAGGTCTATGTTATAGACTAGTGTTATTTTATTCACCTCATTCAAATTTTTCAGAATTACCCACTCTCTGTCATTCATATTTATTTCGTGTATGAAATTCTTGCAATTTATCACTTCGATGTAACGTGTTTTAAGTAAAATTAACTGAAATTTGCGTTTGAGTAGGAAATCGATATTAGTTTCTGTGACTATAGTATCACACTCTACCACCAGAAACCGAAGTCTTTCAAAAAAATTGATGTAAATAATATTGAGTCTGTCGACAATTTTACAGTTATATTTTACGCGACCGCAATAACAGGTAGTCTTCTCATCTCTATAGCAACCAGGGGGCCAAGTGGAGAATGGTTCAACAGTGGTTTCGATTAACTGCATTTCGGTAGTGTGCCCCAACAGAAATTTGTTGTTTATGATCAGTTGACTTAGTACGTAGGCGAGCATTACATACAAATTGCGTATTTTTAGTTTGTTCATATTTATTAATTTGCTACATTTGTTTTTATATTTCCTCCACAATAAATCGGGCTTGCAGACCCACTCACTTACACTTACTGAAATACTAAAATATAAGTCAGAATCTGTACGCCTTAAGAAACTTAAATCATATTTTAATTCCTTATCAAGTGAAATATTTGTGAAAACCGCAAATTCGCTTAGCACTCGCCCTTCTGCGATAATTTGTTTGCTGTTCTATATAATATAAGAAAAACAAAGTTTTTCTAAAAGAATTTACTCTTCTGTAGGCTGCCTAAATCTATAGCAACGCCACCGAAACTCGTAAGCAAAGTCACAACGACGAAGTGTATAACAATAATTTGCGATATTTGTGGTTAAAAACTTTTTAAAACGTTGCCGTGACCGTGTTAAAGCTGCATTTACCACAGGTCAAATCACTAAAAATTAAGATAAGCGGTTTCATCGGAATGATTTTAACATAATACAAATATTTGAGATATAAAACAATCATGTTATAAGTTAATTAGCAGACGTTGTTTTGCAATAAATGTTTTTTTTAGAATTTTTTTTTTTAAATCCAAGTTTCAGAAGTCCAGCCATATGCGCCTTTGCAATTTCATTACACAATTTCTTCGTTTGTATACTCTTGCAACCAGTTGCTACAGAGTTTACCTTAGAAGAACTAACATTTTCGTAGATTAGCGTAATAGAACTACTGCCAAGCCAACGAATCGACATTAACCGAAAACCTATAAAGTGTCATAACATAGCACTGAATTAAATTATAAGTTGAAATTTTACACAGAACATCGCAGTAGCAAGTGCACTTGTGGGCGAAAAGTTTTGAAAAAATAGGTTTGGTCTCGCCCTCTAATAAGTTTAAAATACAGTAGATATCGGTTATATTAGGTTGTCAAATAACTCACTTCCGCCTTTTTGCCTTTTGATTTCGCGGCTATGTACTTGTTTAAGCACTACACAGCTCATATCTGGCAATACTACACATGTTTAAAAGGTCTTGACATAACCTACAAAACGACGCAACGCGTGATTAATTTGGATACTGCGTCCAACAGTTATAGACGTGTAAACATGGAGTTCACTAACGCCGAAATTCGGACTATTTTAAGGTTTTCCTGCGTTAAAGGCAAATCCGTTAGGGAAACGTCCCGTGAGGTTAATGGTGTTTTGGGGGGGGTGGTACTCTACCACATCGATTCAGAGCGGGTGAAAATGACACCATGGATAAGGCAGCCTGAGAAGGACCTGTGACGAAAAATACCGATCAAATCAGGGAAAATATCAAGTTAGACGGGCATGTGGCATCTCGTTACTTCGCCCAGAAGATGGGAGTTTGCAGAAGGCTGGATACACAAAAAAACGTGATGTTTGAGTGTCGCATGATTTGACGCAAAAAACCTTCTGGACCGATTAAGGCCTGCGATATGTTGCTGAAACAAACGAACTCGACCCATTTTTGAAACGGATGGTGACTGGCGATGAAAAATGGATCACATACCACAATATCAATTGAAAACTGTCGTGGTCGAAGGCGCGTGAATCGTCCCAAACAGTGGCCGCGTGTCTGGTGGGATTGGAAGTGAATGATCCACAATGTCCTGCTCCCATATGGGCAGACTCTTAATTCTACCATCTCTTGCGAACGCCCTTGTTAGTGTAAAGTTGAACTCAAAAGAGGTTTGTGAAAAGTGGCTGTCCGAGCTCTTCGCAAATAAGGAGGGGGGCTTCTACGAGGGGGATATTGTAAAGTTACCATCTAAATGGAAAATGATTATCGTATGAAACGAGGCATATTTGAACTAAATCCGATCACTGCAACATTTTTCATAAAGCATTAAATAAAGAGCAAAAAAGCGGAACGGAGATATTTGATACCCTTATATGACGAACCGATTGTAGGCAAATTTTGGTTACATGCAAAATTTTTAATTTTGTTTACAAATACAGCACATGCAAAATTTTCAATTTTGTTTACAAATACAGCACTGCGTGGTATGTTTCTTGAGTTCGTTATTCTATCAGCTGTATTTGTTTACTTTCTTATTACTCGTATTGTGTGTAGAGTGTAGAAATATGACAAAATATGACATACAACAGTTAAGGGTGCTCACAAGTGTCGTATTTTTTAAGAATATTAAAATATGACATAAGACATACAACAAAGCTTGTGAATTGCCTAAATGTCGCGTCGTGTTCTAATGGCGAAATAAAAAATTGCAGTTTTAAATGATTTAAAAACTTCGAAGGACAAAAACTCATTGCTGCTAAGTACAAAGTAAGTACTATATTGCGCCTAAAAATCAATGAGAGCAAGCTCCGCGCCATAAAAATCCCAATAAGAATAGAAAAAGTGCACACCTAAATTTGTACAGAGCCTTGTTTTCCTTGTAATCCTTCCTTACTGGTTTGGACTGTATTTTTATTAAAAAAAAATATATTTTATCCTCACGGTAAATTACTTTTTATCTATTTTTTACAATAATAAAAGTTGCTTCACTCTAAATAATATAATCGACAAACTAATGATTCTGGAAGATGGAGTCATGTGTTTCTACGCAAGTTCTCTGAGCGCCATTCACTTGAGAGTGGGCAGAAAGGATTATTTTACCTATGGTGCAAACAGCTCACGACTTGCCATCTTAAAACAAATATCATCTGTGTAGCCAAAAAACATTCGTTTGAAGGCGAGCTAAAGTGAGAAGCCGAAACATCCACTCTCCAGTGTTGTGCTCTGGGGTTGGGACCCGCTACGTAAAAAATCCTACCAATGAAAAGGAAACTACAGTGTCGGATAAATCGCCTGATGTTTTCGCCAATAAAAAGTGATCCAACAGGTGTTAAATTTCAGCACGCGCCTTTTGATGGTTTGTGCCAACTATAAATCGCATAGATTTAATTCTGGTATCACAATCTATGTCTCAAGCGTGGCACCTTTCAAATGATGCTTTATGAATTTTTTCAACATTTTTTTCATTCATTTTATATTCAAAATTTTACAAAAATTTTGTTTATAAGTTTTGCAAATATCTTGACATATTCCACGCATTTAGTTTTAAAAATTACGAGATTTTGTGTTGTTGCGCTGCAGCCCAGCTTCACACTTCCTTACTTGTACTTTCTCTCGAACATCAAAGAAGGAGGATGAAGGCAGCAATATTCATATTTGCTAAATGAAAAAACTGGAACTAAATAAGTAAACAAATAAAATATAAGAATATATGCATTACTATACTTAGCGACAAGCCACCAACAGCGGCGTCGAGAAGTATGAGTAAACTGAGGGAAGTTAGAAGAAATATAACTTAAATGGCAGTAACCAGCACCTTAACTATGAGATATCTAGGTGTACCTTTCTGGCGCAATCAACTGGGTACATGTTTACGCTGCTGCATTATTTCAAGCTAGAATAATAAGAATAAGCACAGCAGGAATAAAGAGGGGCGCCAGCGAAGAACAATAACAATTGTTGTTGCAACCGCCGTGAAAAAGGCGGCAAAAGCATTTCAACAGCAGCAGTAGAAGCAGCAGTCGTTTGACCCAGTTTTTGGCGTCGACGAAAGGACCTCTTTCAGGCGCGCTCAACTATGTGCCAAGCATATGTACTTTCGCCCGCAGAGGATCAACAACAACAACAACACTAACAACAAATACTGCCGGTAAAAGTAAGAACAGCGGCAAGCTTTTAAAGCAAATATGCGCCGAAGACATTAAGCCAGGTGGCTGGTTGAAGGTGATTGCGTTGTGCGAAGGACTTCGAGAGCACTGCATTTGTCGCGGAAAGAGAATATGTGTGCTACTCGTGAGTGCTATATACCATGTATTATGAAGCAGGTGTGTGCTTGTGCATATACAGCTGCACTTGCTACTTTCACATATGCATTTAGGTAAGTTTCTATGGCCATTATGACAACTAATGTGGCATATGGCACATATAAACGTGTATATACGTGCATATATGTCTGGTACTTGTATATACTTATATCTGCACGTTGTTAAAGAATTTACGGTTACGTTGCTGCATTCTACGTGTGCAAAACAATAATAACAAACGCCATTATAACCGACTATGTCTAACCAAATGAGCAACAACAAGCCACAAAACAAACCGCACGTACACAAATACAATAACAACTAAACAGGCACATGCTTTTATACATTTATGTATGTGTACAGATATTTACATGCATAACTGCATTTGAAAAATTTGCGTATGTAAGCTGCTAAGGCAAAACTCTGTAATAAAAGCTTGCCACAAAACGTAAACAAATGCACATGCCAACTGGCATATGTTTGTACAGATACTTATGAGCATTAAACACCAGCAATAAACGATTAAGAGGTTACATGGTTTTACTCACGTAAAAGACAGCCTTTTTTTCTACAATTTTTTCTCATATAAAAAATGAATTAAAAAAAAAAAATCTGAAACTTTTGGAAAAAAAATATTTTTTTATTTTAATATTTTTGTGACGCCATTTTCGCCGAACCCTCGGAAAAAAGATGCGCCCGCGTTGGCAGGATAACTCCTTACAGGATCATTATAAGTGAAAAAAATACCTGTTTTAGTTTAAACCTTAACTTAGAACTTAGATGAAGCGAAAAAATTTGAAAATTGTATTTTTTGCAGATAGTTTTACAAAAAAGTGAAAATTTCGACACATTTTTTTACGATGCTTTGTAATCGAAAAAAATCCTTCGTCCAAGTCTTTAAGAATTGTATCTGAATGACATGTGTAAAATTTCATAAAGATCGATTGCGTAGCTCTCGAGAAATCTTGTCAACCGATTTCAAAACCGAGATATACAGTTTTGAGAAAAACGCGTTCAAAGCCTCGAACCCACAAGTTCTCAAAGCCGTATCTCCGAAACTCAATATTTCTCGGATCAACTTCAAAATTTAGGACACCTATTCTAGAGATGTTGTAGACTTTAGTAAATAAAAAAAAAAAACAATTTTTTTAAACCCGCAAACGTATGTAACCCCTTAAGTTAACGTTTTTGCAGACACCAGTAAGTTCTACTACAGAATAAGATTTGTTGGCACATTCATCATTATAGACTTTAAAGGTTAACTTTAACTTTAAGTTTCTAAAAATAAGTAGACTGTTGATCGTAATATCGAAAAAAATTTCCTTTTTATATTTTGAAAAATTAATTGTTTTAACTATGAGCCCCTAACATTGTTGGGTAGTTCCTCCGCTTTTCAGTTTTCTTATTATTTTAGAGAAAAGTTCAAACATTGGCATCTTATACATGTGTTTGCAGGAAATTGAGTTCTTTCATAAAAGTGGTATCCAATAATTTTCTCGAAAACCTTACCTTTAAAAAGGTTTTAAAGCTGAAATTTTAAATACTTCAGAACATATTTCTGTTTTTTTTTTCTTCAAGAAATCTATGTTTTGCAGAGCATTACAGTCAATTTTTTCCTGACCCCCTCTAATAATCCATTTATTGACGAAACTGATATCGTCTATAATTCTAGACTAAAGATCTCTTGTAACGGTTGTAGAAAAAAATTAGCATATTTGCAATCCATTTTATGATTCCTTACTTTTTTAAAGATATTACACAGAAACCTCAAATTTATTAGGGAATATTTTTAATCATTCGAAAAAAAATTTTTGTCCTTTATTTTTTGAAGATTAGCTCTTTCAAATGGTGGCCGCGGCCACGTCTCAGATAGTCCAACCAAAATTGACGGTCACGTTCTCACCGGCATCATTTTCTAAGAATTCGATGATTCCACCAGCCCACAAACGACACCAAACCGTTATTTTTTAAGGACGAAATGGCAGCTCTTGAAACCCTTTAGGTTGTTCTTCGTTCCGAATGGGAAAATTTCGCTTGTTTATATACCCATTGGGCCAGAAATGGGTCTCATAGCTGAACAAAATTTAGCTTGACAATGTCGGATCTTCTTTGAATTTTTCTAGAGCCCATAGAGCGTAGCGATGTCGCTTGGGAGGTCGAACGGCTCTAGTTCTCACACATGCTGTATTTTGTGCGCTTTAAATTTGAGATCTCGACGTAAAATGCGCCAAGTCATTCAATACATCAGTCCGACTTGCTGCGAACGGCACCGATATGACTTTCTACGGTTTTCGCGTACACTCTCAGCTACTACGGCTATACAATATTTTCTTCACTGCGTGCCGGACTTCGTCTATTCGATCGAATGCTATCCAATAAAGAATGCTGGATCTCATGATGGTTGATGGTGTTGATGTTGACCATAAAGTTGAACGATTTGTAAAAGTTGTGATTTGTGGCCAGGCGTAAATCTTTTCAAATAATCAAATTCCAAGGAATATTGAATAAAAATAAGATGATTACTTGGCACGACTTGCGCGTAATCCTCTAACGGGATGACTCTATTGGATACGTGAGCAACCTTTGGATACAATACAATATTCTACTTTTGAATGGCCTCAACAACCGGATGTTTGGTCTGGTAATGAAGCGAGGCAAGGACAAGACGAAATATTTCCTGTCATCAAGCAAACACTCATCGCTTTCGCGACTGGGCTCATCATAACTTCGAAATTCATGTATCTTGGAAACAACATCATCACCAACAACAATTTCAGGGTCTAAGAAGTAAACAAACAAAGACCAAACTCTATAAGTTCCTCATCATTCCCGTCTTGCTATTTGGCGCAGAGGCATGAACAATGACATAATCTGATAAGTCGGCTTTAGGTGTTCGGGAAAAAGGTTTTGCGGCAGATTAATAAGCTGTACGGGCAAGAGGACCTGTACTTTACTGCAGAAATCAGGTGGAGAAGGACCTGACCTGAATAAATCCTTTTTTTGTGAAAACATTAATTTCTTTTTTTTTAATAATATAATTTATGGATAAAAAATATAATAATAATAAATAAAAAAATGTATTATCTATACATTTTGGCGTTTGAAAGTATATAGGAGTGGTATCTGACTCGAGTTCCGAAAATATCAAACCATATAACTTTTAAATTCTATCTCTGAACCTTTTCCTAATCTTATTTTCCTACTGGGTCTTAAAAATATGAAAGTGAATGCCATTACAAACACACATATACAAACACATGAACCTAGTAACAAATGTGTTTCATTTAAAGCCATTTAGTTGTTGTAGTTTTGCAGTTGTTATTGTTTCACCTCTTTCACAAATATACTTATATGTAGTTATTTTGCATATGAAATTATGAGACGAGAAATGAGGTTATGTTTACCAGCGCTAAATAAAACAGTGGAGTACATTCCTACATACTATGCTATACGAGTTTCTCCACATGCATACATATGTACATTCCCGCATACTTTTGCTTGTTTCAGTGCTAGAATATTGACAAGTTGGAACTGACGTTAATGCTAGAGACTTTAAGTAAGCCCGGTTTATGTTTAATTATGAAAACTAACAGAAAATCAATTACTCAAGTGAGTTATATTTGATTTTACTTTTAATATAAACGCACTGGATTGCATGGATTCAGACCACAGAGATTGACTATTTTAATTATTTAGGTCACGATGCATGTAAAATACCTTGATTATGAATCACGTTAAGTTAAATTTCTTTCAAACCATATTTAAGATATTTGAAAATACATATTCAGTCTTCGCCTTTCTAATTCGTCACGGAATTGTTATACATACTTTTTTTAGAACAGTTTTGTACATTTTGGCTCTCTCATTTAGAAATTTTGTTGACTTTCTGCCTTTTCTAATAATTATATTATGACAGATCAAACCCAATTCGAGCCAGTTAGAATGAGCTCAACATTATATATTACGAGCGATCTAGGTTAGGTTAGGTTAGGTTCGATGGCTGATCATAGATCGCACGTGGACTATACGTAGTCCTTTGTGATGCCATAGAAAAAAGAACTCCCTTGTTCGAACTTAAAGATCGGCAAAACGCCCGGTAGCCGATACAAATTTGCAAAGGCGCCCGATGTCTACACCCACCAGTTCGGTAGGATGTCTGAAGGTATGTGCCCCCAAGTGTCTGAGCCTTAACCTCCCGAACGCGGGACAGTCAAGAAGGAAGTGCTGGCTAGTTTCCGTCACATCTTCTTCTAAGCAGCTTTTGCAAGCAGCATCCGGTAAGATTCCTAGTCTTACAGCATGTGCGCCAATAGGACAATGGCCTGTAAAGAGCCCGACTACTAAAGAGAGGCTAGCCTTACTGAGGGCAAAGAGATCTTTAGATCTTCTGTGATCTATCTTGGGCCAAAATGCTTTTGCGACCGCGCAAGTACCAGTGCTCGCCCATCGTTGACCAAGCATCCGCGAGGCCCAGCTTTCCAGTATTAGGACGCAAGAGGACACCGGAGCACCGACCCGTTCCCATTCTACCGATAGTGGCTCTAGGGTGCCCTTCCTTGCTAGCTCATCGGCTCTGCAATTGCCCGCTACTCCGCTGTGGCCCGGCACCCATACAAGCCTTATAGTAAAAACTGTCGCCGCTAACGACAGTACCGCCAGACACTCCTCAACCAGCCCTGAACGCACTGTGAATGAATTCAGGGCTAGTATCGCTGCTCTACTATCTGAGTGAATGGTCACTTCCCTGAAGGTGGACACCCTCCGGAGTAGCAGATCTGCTGCTACCTTGATGGCTGCAACGTCAGCCTGAAAGACGCTGCAGTAGTCGGGAAGTCTAAAACTAGAGCTGATGGAGAGCTCCCGACAGTAAACCCCTCCACAAACCTTCCCCCCAATCTTTCACCCATCCGTAAAGAAGCTTACTGCCCCTCTCCTCCAACGGCTTCTTCCCACCCATAACTCCCTCTTCGGTATATGGGTAGAGAAGAAAACGCGAGAGTTAGATATGGCGACTCCATGATCCAGATGATCCGGTATGCAGTCAAAGCTTGTAAGGATGTTCGAGTGTTCAGAAGCACGCTCTTTTAGGAACCCAGATTCGCTGAGCCTAATAGCCACTTTTGCGGCCATACACCTTCCGGCAATGTCCACGGGCGTTATGTTCAGAATTGCATTAAGTGCCACGGTTGGGGTGGACCTTAATGCTCCGCACATGCTGATAAGCGCAGCCCGTTGAACGCTTTCGAGTTTCTTAGCAAGTGTGATCTTCTGTAGAGCCCTCCACCACATAAAGACTCCATAGAACATTATGGGCTTTACTATGGTGTCATAGAGCCAGAGGACCACTTTCGGTGAGAGGCCCCATCTTTTGCCGATAGCTCCTCTACAGCAGTAAAGGGCAATCGATGCCTTTTTGGCTCTCTCCTCGATGTTCGGCTTCCATGAAAGCTTCTTATCCAGGATGAACCCTAGATACTTCACCGTATCCACCGGTTGCAGGAGAATACCTCCCATTTGTGGCAACGGTGCCACTGGGATCTTATATCTTCTACTGAATAAAACCATTTCTGTTTTATTCGGGTTTATGGCGAGTCCACTTCCGACCGCCCATTTTGTTACAACGCCGGGATATCCCTGCGTCAGCTCGTATACGGTGCTAAGGAACTTTCCTTTGACCATAGGTGCTACATCGTCTGCATAGGCGATCACCCGGCAGCCTAGATCCTCTAGTTTCTTAAGAAAGTCGTTAACGACTAGGATCCATAGAAGAGGAGAAAGAACCCCTCCCTGAGAGGTTCCCCTGCTCACATTTCGCCGCGCGTGCGCGCTGCCCCATTCTGTTTCGACCACTCTGTCACACAGAAGACTGAAAATGAGGTGCTTGAGGTTCGATTCAACCCCAAGACCATCTAGAGCAGTTATGACTGCCTCCGGCAAGACATTGTTGAAAGCTCCCTCAATATCAAGGAAGGTCCCAACAGCGAAATCTTTAGCCTCGATGGCTTCCTCCAGCCACGACACGATAATGTGCAGGGCAGTGTCCACCGACCTACCTTTACGATACGCATGTTGCGCTCCTGATAGGTAGTCTCTCGGAATGCGCCTCCTTAGGTCCCAGTCCATCAGTCTCTCCAGAGTTTTGAGCAAAAAAGAGGAGAGGCTGATGGGTCTGAAGTCCTTGGCCGTGACATGGGAGCCCCTGCCAGCCTTCAGGATCAACGTAACTTTGACTCGTCTCCAGGCCCCCGGGATGTAACCTAATCTCATGCAGTTCGCATAGATCGGTCGCAACCATCTGCATGACACCTTAACAGCCCGCTGCAGCTGCGCTGGTATGATGCCGTCCGGTCCCGGGGACTTGAACGGTTTGAACGAATTAATCGCCCATTCCAAGTGACGCTCGTCCAGAAGGTCGGCAAAGGCCGTGCAGTCAGCATGCAACTCTCCGAGAGATGCCACTATAGAGGATGTGCTGTTAGGGAAGTGAGCATCGAGGAGCAACTGAAGTGTATCTTCACTGCTCAGGGCCCACTTCCCATTTACATCCTTGAGATAACCCAGAGGCACTGGGTTTTTAGCGAGAATGCGCCTGAATCTGGAGGACTCGTGGCAGCCCTCCACTTTCTCGCAGAAGGTCTTCCACGAGATCCTCTTAGCCTTCCTTAACTCGGACTTGTATATCGAAAGTCCGGTTTTATACAACGCCCAGTCGTTAGATAACCCGCTCCTGCGGGCCCTGTTAAATAAGCGTCTGCAAGACGCCCTAATTTCCGAGAGCTCCATAGTCCACCACTGAGGTTTCCCTCTGCCCTTCGGTGTTTTCAGTGGACAGGAGCTCTCTAATGCAAAAATGCACGCCGAGCTGAAGACTTCGACCCACCCGTCCACCACATCGCTGGTGCCCAACATGTTCACCCCCGGTGCACGTGGCAGGGTTTGCCAAAGCCTCCTTCGGTAGCCTTCCCAGTCCGTGTTCCTCGGATTTCTGAATGATTTCCTAGCCGGACCTTCTCCGACTAAACTAAAACCGATATACCTGTGATCCGAAAAGGAGTGATCATCGAGGACCCTCCAATTCGAGATCAACGGGGCAATCTCATGAGAGGCTAGGGTGAGGTCAAGAACCTCCTCCCTGCATGCGGTCACAAAAGTTGGAGAATTTCCCCTATTACAAATGCGAAGATTTTCGCTTACAATAAAGTCAAAAAGGGACTCACCTCTATTATTTGTGTCCGAGCTTCCCCATATCGAGTGCCGCGAGTAGGCGTCCGAGCCGATGATGACGTCGGCACCATTCCGGGACGCTTCAGCCAAGGTCTTCCTTAGCAGTAGAGGTGGCTCCACCGCATCATCGTGCGGCATATACGCGGAGATAATCCAGACATTTCCGGTATCGCTCTCCAGTTTTGCTGTTACTATATCAGCATTGCTGAAATTAGGTAAAAGAAGTACCATTAATTCATTTCTAACCAGTATACAGGCTCGGTTTCTACCTGCATCATTGGTCGCCAGCAGCTTATGGCTCCTCGTCCTCAAGCCAGAGATCCCGCTACTAGTCAGCCACGAATCCTGGATCAGGATGACATCGGCCTCGTCTTGCTCCAGACGAAGCAATAGATTGGCGGAGGCCGCCTTTGAGTGTTGCAGATTAATCTGGAGGAATTTCATCCTTCAGACTCTCCTCTAGAAGCGCCAGTTCAGCGCTCCGAGAGATTAGGGTCGTTATCCGTGGTCGCCTGACCATCGCAAATGCCGTCTGCCTTCCCCCCTGCATCTGCAGCTCGGGTGGCATCAGCCCTGGTATCCGTTGGGAGTACCTTTAGCACAACCATCTCGAAACCATAGCTGATGGCTCCCTTGGTTTTGCTGAGAGGACCGATGGACTCCTCATTAAGCATTATCAACGCTTGCCGATAAGGTTCATCGGTTCTCTCCAGCCTGATGACCCTCCAGTCATGCGTGGGGAGAGAGGGGTTGCAGTACTTGAGGATTTCCTCAATCTCACTTGCAGTAGAAGGTTCAGCCGGCTGCCGCTACTCTCTTCCACTCCTCGTGAGAGATGGCACCGTCCTCCCTGCTGCGGTCCAGCACACCAAGCACTCTTGCACCAGCGCTTTTAGCGATTTCGGTAAAAGTTGGCGCAGCACCTGTTCGCGGTTTCTTACCAAGGGAGGTTTCTCCCTCATGCGACCTTTGCTGTTTAACCGCTGGTTCGGGTCCCTTCGTTTCGAGTCGTGCCCTATCGGTCTCGCTCTCACTCAGAACCTTCTTAGCCCATTCGAGCGTATTGTCATGCTGCTCAGACACCTGACCAGCATGCTTGTCCCCGTAGCGCTCTACGATTTTTGCTGCCAGTCTGCGGTCCGACTTCAGCTTTTTAGCTAAAGCTCCCCTGCTAATGCCCCCTGTGGTTCCCTTCATAATTTTAGCAGAGGTTCCTCTGCTGGTGCTTGCGATTCCGCCGTGCACGAAGGCTCCACCCTTCACTACCTCGCTTGCCGGCGGCTTTGCGCCGGCTCCCCCCATTCTGCTGCCTGATGAGGAGACTCCTACCGAGGTTCTTGTCATCCCGCTGCAGCTACTCAGCGACGGTTTCGTCGCCATAGGAGCAGCAGCCCCGCCTGGGATAAGTCCGGATGTCGATTTCGACATCCCTTCATCTCCCTTCGTCGCCTTCTCGTTCGTTTGTGTCTTGTCCATGCTAAAAGCCGCTATCCGACGACTGTACGAGCGATCTAAGTATAGATACTTTCTTCAATAGCCTTTTTTTGACAGATAACGTTCATAATTGTTTGGCATTTCATTATGGAAAGACTTACGACTGAACAACTTTTAAAAATCTTTCAACTTTAATATGAACATTCTCGTTCTATTAAGAATATGTTTCGCGTGCTTCGCTCAATTTATGGTCAATATAATCGGTCTACTGAGCGATACTATTCGCAACACCCATCTTGAGATCCAACACTCATTACTGGGTAATATTCGACCGAATAGACCACCTCCAGCACGCAATAAAGAAAATAAAGCAGCCGTAGCTGGGAGTGTATACGAAGACCGTGGAAATTCGATTCAAGAATTCGAAATGATGTATGGAAGGACTTGTCGCATTTTACGACGCGATCTTAAATTGGATGCTTGAAAACAGCTTGTGCAAGAACTGAAACCGCTCGATCGGTTTGGTGTGATTTGTAGGCCGGTGGAATCAACTGAAGCTCGTGATTTCGGCGACATTTGGTTTCAACAAGACGGCGCCATTTCCCACTTATCGCATCAATTAATGGATTTATTGAAAAAACACTTGGGTGAGCAGATAATTTCATGTTTTGGGCTGGTCCACCAAGAAAGAATTTAAACCTAAGCGGTCTATGCGGACTATCCCGCTTCGATTCAGGCCTTGGAGCAAAACATCACGCGAGTTACGTCGCCGTCGTTGCAAACCAAATCGCTCCCGACGTCGACGTCATCAACATTGACTGGTTATTATTTTCAGATTATATAGAGAAGACGTAATGCATATAATATGAACAATATTTTAATCAAATTAATCAAAAAGGTCGTAAGAAGCAATGCTTATCCCTAAAGGGGCGATATCGAGATTTATTTGACTATATTGAAGATAGTGCTAATACATATACATAAGTAACATAATTTTCGATATACTCGTTTATAATCAGATACTCTATCACACAGTAACATGTCGTGCTATGACTTATATGTATATAACTATATATATATATATTCGTGTTGCAGTAGTTACAGAGGAACCTCCGGAAATCATATATCAATTGATTACATCAAAAAAATAAAACACTATTCGTTGCATTTCTTAAATTTGTAATATCACAGTCTTTACCCCTACTGCTAAACGCAGGGCAGTCGATTTTCCAAGTATCTCTTGCGAAAAATTTTTCACCATTCGCCAGTAGGAAGAGGAAGTAGTAATCAATTGGTGACAGGTTCGGACTATAAGGTGTGTGCATAGGAGCATCCCTCCCAAGCAATCGAAGCTCCTAGCCAGTCGATGTGTATAGTTGTCCTGATGGAACACACATTCACTCCTTTTGACCAAACTTAGCTGCTTCTGGGCTTCCCTCAGACAGTTCAACTGCTGAAGTAGATCTACGAATTAACAGTTTGGCCGTAGGAGGGCAGCTGTTCGCAGATTGTTTCCGTCCAATACCATTAAATAAATATAAAATCCTTCCTGACCATCAATACTGAATTCGCTACTAGTTTCGCACGAAAGTACTAACATTATGGCATTACTCCATGATTTCCATTAATTTATCGCTATTTTCAGCACAAAAAATAGTGATAAATTAGTTACAACAGTGTTTGAACCATAACGACTATTCTCATTGTATCGACGCGCGCATTTTCTTTTTGCTGATGCTTCCTCAAACAATAATTAGTCAAACAATCACAAAACCGTTTGAGAAATTGTTTCTTAGTACGAAATTGTATATTCAGTTATGTCGGATAATAGTAGTTATAGGAGTATAACGTAAGACGCAGTTCACTAAAGCCATCAGTCTGAAAAATATTGCATTATCTCTTGAAAAACCAATACATTAAGCTAAATTGGCAGTTTGGTGTCCTTTTTGGTCTGGTGGAATCATCGGTCTGTACTTATTTCGAAATAAAGCGAATGGTTACTTTGAATGATGAGCGGCATAGATCGATGATGACCAACTTTTCATTAAAAGAAGTTAGTCTTGACGATACCTGCTTCCAACCAGACGTGGCTACGTGACACACTGCACATGGAAGAAACGAATTATTGCGTGAAAAGTGTGGAGATTCGATTTTTCAGAAAATTGTTACGAAAAGTTCTGATTTGACAGTATTATACTACTTCTTGTGGGGTTATTTGAAGTCATTGGTCTTTAGTAATAAACTAGACTCTTTTCAAGCTTTTTAAGTCAATACTGAACGTGGTATTCATGATATGTATATGACTTGGTTTAGTGGAAAAAGTATTCGAAAATTGGGTTCATCGAATTCGTTCCTGCAAAAAAAGTCGTGGAAGCTCTTTGAATGATGTTATATTCGGAACTTAATTGTAATGATTTTTCTTCACGTGAGATGAAAAACCTTTGGTTTTGAACACCTTAATAATTAGTGTTTTTTTTTTTTAGTGGGAAGAAGCATCGAAGGCCGGAGTGCCGAACTTTAATCCGCTAAACCTAATCTACTCCCAACTCATATCACTCCCGCGAACCAGCGGATTAAGTATTACTTCATGGTAGAGAGAAAGACTTTAAGTCTCATCTATCATACGTATTGACTGATGCAATATACTGTATATGGCTTAGTTTTGTCGTAATTAGAGCCGACGCTTTGCTGACAGCTTTCCCTTTACCAAAACTGACACATGAGTGTTGTCAAATTTTACACCGAAAAACTACCGACAATTAAAGTTTTTAACTTTTGCTTTACATTTGAAAAACAAAGGCATTGAAGAAACACTTGAGCACGTATTTTTTGTTAGACTCCTATACACTCTAACACGTCGGACAGTTCGAACTAAGATCGTTATGGAATCGGAACATGTGATACAACTTCTAAAGTAACCATGTCTACTCAGTATTTGGGTTGGCTGGAAATATAGGTCTTCCCATGTTGTCTATATATTCACGAATGGATGCACGGAATTAGTCTATTATTCACGGTCGTTTGGTTGAGGTTTGCCACTTTTGCTGCCACTTTGCAATGCTTTTGGTTCTTTCCTCTATTTTTACGCTTCTGATAGCTGGTCCAATCGTGCGTATTTGCCTCCCTCGATGTCAATGGGCGGCATACTAGTAGTTAGAACTACAGCTGCGTCGATGATATCATTCGAAAAGCACTTAATAGTCATATATCAGTGAGTCTGTGTACAGAATTTATTTATTTTTCACATGCTTTTATTAATAGTGCCTGTTTCCATATTGGTGCTACGTACAATATTATGAAACTCATTGCTTCTGTTATGAAAGCTCGCCAACTGGAAGGCAGGGTACGCGTATTAACCATCGTTATCTATAGAACGTTATATTTTATGTTTGCTTTACCCAAAGTATACGCCAGGTGTTCCTAAATTTTAATCAGGTGTCTAATATTGCTCTCAGATACTTCAACTGCGGCTGTGTAATAATGACGCGTTCCCCGTTGGTTTGGATACCCTTTCATCTACCTTCCTTCCGCTTAAGATTTCCTCTACCTTCCTTGTGCTTATGAGCAAGACTTCCGTTTCTACTCAGCCAACTCTATATTCATGGTAGCAAACCATTGACGCAGACCATTTATGCTATCATTGCCTCTGAGCTGTTTAGCCACTGCTACCAAGTTAAGATCATCCGCATATGCGACTGTTTTCGCGTTTTTTGCTTGATTTACTTGTATCCTTAACAGCCCGTCGTACATCAAGTTCCATAGTTTTTTTTTTGTAAGAAATCATATCACTCTCATTGGAAAACCCGTTATATGTGCTATTTACATTTAAATTTTGTGAAGACTTTGAATAATTTCTCCCACAATAGCATCTTAAACTCACACCTTGCCACACAGGCTTTAAACTTGTTGTCTAACTTTCCTTGGTATTTTTGGTGAAAAGGAATTTTCATCTCTAATTTAATTTTCGTCATCAACGTCGTCAAGTTTTCTTTCTGTTAATGCAACAAATGTGCGCGAAATTCTGCGCTCACTTCCCACCGCTCTACTTCCTTTTTGCGTTTTAGTTTTTTTTTTCTCCATTCGCTTGCAAAGTCTTCCGCAACGTATTCTGCCTTTTATTCGTCGCTTTTGGTTGCCCTTCGCATTTCCGCGCGCGCACACGACTTACATTCAAAGATTTATGTGCCACACAATTAATCAGCGTGTGTGCAACATGCGAACTCGTGTACGGCAGTGCTGCTAACAACACCAAGTGCAACAACAACAATAAAAGCAACAGCAGCAAGCAAGAGCGGCATGTCACTGGGTTTGTCGTGAATTGCTGCAACGGCGTCTCCCTATTCGCAATGTTGATATTAAGTTGATGCTTGTTGTTGTTGTACTAGTCGCACTGTAATGTTGCTGCAACGTAATTAGAATGCAACGCTGCAAGAAGTCAGCCAGTCAGCCTGCCTTGCCACAGTTATTGCGACGCTACGCCATACATGTGCCACAACACACATATAGACAAGCGTTCAAGCTCAAGCCATTTGTATTCATATGCGTTGCATACGCAATGCACCGTTATTTTGTGTTTTTTTTTTTGGTTTAGAGCATTTTTCATAAAATATCTGGCGTTAAATTTTCCAGCATTTAATTAAAAACATGTCACTTAATGGCTCTTTCATGTTTGTTGCGCGTTGCAAGGTACGTATCATTGTTGTTGTTGTGCTGCATGTAAATGCATATGTACCTACAACACTTATAATCTTGTCTTCTTACACAAATAGCTAGGCCACTGCCAGCAGGCAGCTCGTAGGTACGCGGTCCGCAGGCGACAACTCATTAGGACGGCAGGCGGCAGACAACAGCCGCCACAACCGCCGCGCCGGCAGTCTGTGTGCGGCAAGTGACTGCGGCTGTATGCATGTGGCATTGTTTGCTCTTATATTTACGAGCATGTTGCACAAAATGTGGCAACAATACAGCAGTAGGCAGCAGCCGACTAAATATTGCTTGTTGCTGCAGCGGCATGAAATTAATGGCTTCCGTTCGCCGTTGCAGCGTAAGTGAAGCGTTAAACGCCTGGAAGTAGGCAATGCTGTGCTATTTAAAAGTGTAAGTTTTATATATATTAGTGTCGCTTTGTGTTGCAGCGCAATGAATAATACTCTCGCTTTTTAATTGGCTTTGTGGTAATTTGTTGGCTGTACGTTTGTGGGCTGTGTATATTAATTAAAGTTTTTATGCATTAGTCAAAAGTTTTTATTCAAGGTTTTGGCGTTTTGTTCAGGTATTTTTAAAACGAAGATAATATATGAAAGTGTATCATACAAAAAAATTAGCACAATAATATATGTGTTCCTTAAAGCAACAATAGAAGTTTATATGTTACATTAAAACGTATGATCAAAATTGAATCGGACTGGTTCATTTGAAGTGCACACTCAAAACGAATCGATATACGAAAATATATGTTTACTTTAAATCCGCAATTTTAGTTTATTTGTTGTACTTAAACCTTATGATCAAATTTGACTCAGACTAGTCCTTTTAAAATGCGCGCGCATCGATATAATTGTAATTTCATATATTGGTGTAGACGATTTTTACATGAAAATATTTGTTTTCAATGAAAGTACGGCTTTAGAATCGCTGATGAAATTTTGTAGAATTATTATGGAGCCTCTACCTTATCACGAACATAAAACTTGCTTCATTCTAGTCGGCCGTCCATGCACCATTAATGACGATAACATGGAAAAAGTAAGAGAAATATTGATTGAAATGGCATGGTATGGTATCAGAAGATAGCGAATGATCTCAATTTCTCTTATTCATTTGAGTATGAAAAGTGTTAATGTAAAGCTTGTATTAAATAATCCGATTCTTTTACAAAAAACGGTGACGAATAGATAACGAAATGTAGATGCTTGACAATGAAGCTGAGTATCTTTCATGCACAAAACGCACCACTTTTGTGATATATGAATACGACATCGAAACTATCCATCAAACTAGTGAATAGTGCGCCAAAAATTAGCCCAAACCGAGAAAAAAATGCGCTGAAAACGTTAAAGGTCATTCCAACCGAGGCTTGCGCCAATAAAAATTGGAGTCAGTGCTGGTATGCTTTGCTTTGTTCAAAACGAACCCATTTATGAGACGATAGAAAAAATGTTTATTCAAATACGAAGAGTTTGTTTTCTGCTTGTCAGTCCGGGACAAATTTGATTAAAGTGTATATGTTAAAGCTTTGTTTCGATGCCTAAAGTTGGCTGGAAACTATTGGTAGAGGAACCTCTTTAGAGTAGGCTAATTGGTGGACAGTGATTATAGCATAAATTTACATGAAGAAGAAGGCGACACTTCTAAAGTCTTCTTCTTTCTCTTTATTGTCGTAGACATCGCTTGCGCGGTTATAGATGAGTTTCTAAGGTCTATCAGCATTAAAAAGGACATAAGTTGGAAATCGTTCTTCACCTGAAACCAAACAATCAACACATAGCGTTTATATACCCGAAACTATCCACTGCTTTGTAATGCTGATCGGTCAAAGATTTACATTTTTTGTCTATAAATTGGAAATAGACCCCAGTGGTTGAAAATATGAAAAGTGTTTTGCTCCGTAACAGCCAATCATATACAATATCTTCGATTCGTTCTAGCAATTTTGATGTCGAAGAGGCACTACGATCTGGATGGCCAATTACCGAAAATATCGATAAAATAATGAAAATCATCGTTTGTACCCAGGAACTAAACAGTTCGCAATAACCGATTGAAACCATTAAATAAATCTGGATATAGAAAGAATCTCGTTGCCACGAGAAAACGTGAAAACACCTCATGCACAGTATTGCCATCTGCGAATAGCTGCTTCCGAATTGAAATATTCGACACATCTGAAAATTGATTGTCCCAGTTTCCTGACAAGAGGGACGACGGTTTGTATATGAGGGGCATTATGAAGTTTTAAAAAAAGTATATATTTGACGTAAATCGTATCGTGTATGCCAAGGAACTTTAAATTCAACGCTAAAGTAATGGGTTTATTTTTATTAAAACTTTTATTTTTTCGTCAAGGGCTACATGTGCAAAATTTAAATTTCTGAATTTTCGTCATCATACCTGTAATTGTAGGTTAGGATTGTTGAAGTTTAGAAAAGGTTACATAGAGTATAATATCTGAAGAATGCATGCTCGAAATGTGAAGCTCTGATAGGTGTCGTGAATCTTGTAACTAGCAGCGCCTCTCTTTCGCGACTGAAACGTGGAGTTTACTTTCAAATTGAAGAGTTTGTTTGGTTTTCTTCTGCAAGCTCGACATAATGAATGAATATCCACTGGAAATCCAGCTTTAAACGAAAAAAGGATCACTAAAATTTTTAGCTGGGCTTAAATAGTTACTACAATGGTATTGATATCAGAATGTATAACCTTTTCGAAACAAACTTAAATACTTGCATGACTGTTATCTATTACATAATTTGCACTGATTTTCCACTTTTCAATATGTAACGGGTAATCCAAGTAGAGGCACTCTTTTCAATAATATCTTTTTGATAGGTCATGAGTAGTGTCAAGCGGTCAACTTATTTTTGTTCAGCCCTGTTTGGATTTTTATCATGGAAAAACTTACGGTTGAACACAGTTTACAAACTGTTCAACTGTATTTCGAAGATTCACAATTCTGTAAAGAATGTGTTTCGCACGCTTTGCTTAACTTATGGTCAACATAATCGACCTAATGTGTAAACTATTGGCAACACCATCATCCATCTTCATTCTTGGATAATATTCGACCGAATAGACCACGACCAGCGCGCAGTGAAAAAAATGCAGCAGCAGTAGCTGAGGATATACGCCAAGACTTTAGAAAGTCGCCATTCGCAGCAACTCGAACTGATGTATGGAATACCATTTTATATCTAGATCTTAAATTTAAAGCGTACAAAGTTCAGCTTGTGCAAGAATTGAAGCCGTTCGACCTTTCCAAGTAAAATCACTTTGTTCCATGGACTCTTGAAAAGCAATGACTCCCATTTCTGAATCAATGGGTAAGTAAACAAGCAAATTTGCCGCATTTTGAACGAAGAGCACCCTGAACAGTTTCATGATCTGCCATTTCATGCAGAAAACGCGGTTTGGTATGGTTTATGGTCCAGTGGAATCATCGGTCCATATTTCTTCAAACATGATACCGGTGAAAATGTTACCGTCAATGGCGAACGTTATTGCGCCTGATAACCGACTATTTAATGCCTGAAATTGAAGATGGCCTCACCTCGCACACATCGAATCCATCAATGAATTTATTGAGAGAACACTACGATGAGTAGATAATTTCACGATTTGTTCCGGTCGACGGCCACCAAGATCGTGCGATACCACACAGTTAGGTCCTTCCTGAGAAGATGTCTAAACTCTTAAGCTTATGCGAATAATCCCGCTTTAATTCAGGATTTGAAGCAACACGTCAAGCTCTAGCGATTCAACGAAAATTGGACTCCACGGGTGGGCCATCTCAGACATAACCGCGGCCAATATTTGAAAGAGATAGTCTTCAAGAAATAAATGCCAAACAATGTTTTTCCGAATGATAATAAACATTACCCATTAAATTTGAATTTTCTGTTTTTTTCTTTAATAAAAGTAGGGAAGCTCAAGCGCACCTGAACAAACTGATCGATTTGTGTTTACAGCAGCGCCACAACCTTTGAACACATTTTTAAGATCGAACCACTATAGCATAAAACTGCCTGTTTAATTCACCGATCGAAATAAAAATAAAGATCTGCCTGAAAACTTTCAAAAAAAAAGTTTGAGAAAATCAAATCTGTTGGAGTTATAATGCAGTCAATGTCAACAGACTTCATATCTGTGAAATTTTTGTAAGTCAAACTGAATAGAATGGTACTTACATCATACTTTTGGATGCCTATTGAAGTTAGTATTTAAAATACAATATTTAAATTACGCTAGATGTATCAAAAGTTTTTGTTTTGAAGTCGTATATATATGCTCATATCTCTGATATAATGAAATCTCTCTTCGACGATAGCTTCGATTACTTAAACTTAGTTCTCTTAAAATTGCTTCATATTCCTTTCTAGTGTTTCTCAAATTACTTCCACCTCTTTAGTTTATGCCTGTCACATATATTCACATAATTTGGTGAACACCAACAACATATTAATGCATTTATATAGAAAAGTCTCACCCCATCCCATCAACCCCACTAGAAAACACTAATTCCCAACAGTGCGTTGTTGGTTAATGCTAAAAAATGATTTCCCAAAAATCACATTCAGCATTTCCGCTGAGATTGGTAATGGATTGGTGGTAGCGCTAGCTGTGGTGGTGGTGGCTTCCCTACGTGCTCAAAAATCGATCAAGGTGATTAATGAAAAACCTCATAAAAATCTCTCACGTGTGAAGTGACAAGAAGCATGTTCCTCTGCGCTTGTGTGTATGTGTAATATAAATATAAATTAGTAAGAGTGTTTGCGAGTGGAGGTGAAAGTGAAAGTTGGTGGAAATATGATTGGGAAAATTTTTCAAAATCACATAATGCGCAGAAAAGTAAAAAACAAATGCAAAGTTGGAAATAATGCGTAGACGATGTTATCGTAGCATATAAAATAAAGCATAATATACTTAATATGGTTAGAGAAGTGGTTAAGTATTATTTTCTCACGTAAGTTACGCTAAATATTTTACTTACGATCATGAACCAGAGACTTTTTTGTGCATTTTCTTGATAGTACATGCTATTGCTTTTGAGTACTGAAGATGTTTTTGGTTAATATTTTAACCGATAACTAAAGAGAAAATAAAAAGTGGAGGAAAAGATCTTATTTCTTGTTGCCGCCCACTCATAAACTATTTAAGCTGTTTATTGAGTTAATGTTGGATCCCAAAATGTTTGATAACAAAATTTGTGTTGTGTTGTTCAGTGCGTCAATGGTGGACCTCTTTTTAATATAGCCGTATTGTCTTTCTGAGAATCCGCCTTCTTTCAGGACTCTAACTCCAGGCGGTTGATGAAGTTTCTTACGAAGGATTTTTTGGTTTAGGAATTAAAACAAATAGCTTGACTTTCCCAGGGTCGGGCAATATCCCTTTTTCTAACCACGCACTGTACATTTTTTCGAATAATTTTAGTTTAAAGTCTAGCAGTGGTGGGTCTACGACTTCGATTCATGGCGTAGCACGAGACATAAAGTGGGCTTTTAGAAACCAAGTATTGATGACATTCCTCATAAAAAATGCGCTTTTGGGTGTTTATTCCTTATTTTTTTATTTTGAAATTCAAATTATTTATGCTATTCCCCAAGAGTTTTCGTTTGCTTTCTCACAGAGTTTTTCAAAACAATTCTTTTTACTGCGGCCAATGGCTGACTTCAAAAGCTTTGCATTCCCAGCATATTATTTACATTGTAATCGGCCAGCTGAATTGCAGAGCTTTCTGAGTCCAGCTAATTCATTCCACCAACACGCTGGCTTCCGGTTGTTGTGGTGTCCTGCCCTAAGCATAGTTGCGCCGCAAGCTGTGAACAGTTCCTTTAGCACTGCGGATGTCAAGTGAATGGCGTCTTCGCCTTGCATATTTACTGAACTTCAAACTATTTCAAAAACATCGGCATCAAATCTTTTTGTTTCTAGATTGGTTTTTGCATGTTCTTCCGTGTCTCCGGAATACAAGACTACTGCAATAATAGCCATACGGCCACTATTTGTAAATATGTCCGACATCGTGAACTTAATGTGCCTGCTAAGAGCGTCGTTGGCAAACATGAGGTCGATTATGGAGCCTTTTGAAAAGTATTTGAAATTCTAATTAATTGAGACGCTGGGAGGAGCATAATAGATAGGCTTTTCTGATGTTAAAATATGGTATACATATCCCCAAGAGATCTGTCAAACTGCCTGTGTACACTTATTTATTTATATAATGCTTATATTTTTGCCTTGTTCGTCAAATTATTCATCCGAAATACAAAATTGAAAGCAATTTCTACAATTTTACAGGTCATTATCTCAATCGTGCTTTGATAGCTTAAACTATAGTGATTCGTATTACTGGAGCAACTACTATTTTGACCTTCTACAATCCCACGACAGTCGAGTCTACGTAACTGAAACGGACCCGGATTTTGAATCGGGTCAAGGACTGTCAACTCGGCAGAATTCTGCCGCTACAACAACAACAACATCTGCTATACAAAAATTATTTAATTAAATTGCAGTTGGATGTATCTTCAGACAGTGAAAAGTATTATTTAAATACAATAGGTCGGAGCAAAAATTTGTAGTTTTCTAACCCCGAATCTGAGGAAGAGGGAAAGTTCTTTATCTCGTCTCTATAGATGAGCAGTTATTTTCGACAAAAGTTTGAAAAGCTAGCGAATAATATTGAAATTAACTTGAATAAATTCGTGTTTTAAAGAAAATACATTTTGTATATTTTGTAGAGCTTGATATATATATATAAGAAACGTTCGAATACCTAGTTTAAATGACGGATGGAAAGCTCAACTAATCAATTTCGAAGTTGTTTATAAAGGAAATTTTCAACCAGAATATTATTTCAGCTCCTATTTGTACATGGATGCAATATTTGCCAGAGTCTTCACGTTTATGTTAATTGTATATATCAAAAAAGAAATGAGATGGACTTTTTTGACCTAGTCCTCCATAATTCAACGTTGAAGACCATTTTTCCTTGAGTTAAAATTGTAATCTGCGCACTGAGTTAATTAAGCACCAAACTGGAAATAACTCCAAGCTACCCTGGCTAATACCAAACAACGCAAATTGTCATAAATCTCCTGAGCTGAACTGTTAAATCTAACTATTCAAATCAGAGATGATGGAGAAGCGTGAAAATTCACACAAATTAGCCGCTTAATAAGACAAAAGGATAAGTTCATTGGCACTAACGCGATTATTTACGCAAAGGACATTTATATGCAGTTCGGTAATGGAACCAAAAAATCCTTTCAAAACATTGTCTAAGTATGACACATGAGCCGCAAAGTGTAAATGACCGTATCAACAATGTGCAGAACGAGAAAATAATACGCGCTCTTCACGCGACGCGCCGAAAAATTTGAATGCCGCAATGTGAATAAAATAATTAAGAGTCTTTATGAAAGAATTAATAAGCAAAAAATATCTTAGAGCGCCTCTACTTCTACATGTATACTGTATATATGTTTCCAGCTTAGAGCCCTGATCCTGACGCAGCGAAACCCTGCCTGCCTTTCACCAAAACCAAACCACTGTCAATTCAAGTGTGAGCACGTACCGAAATCCAAACGAAGAATAGAAATTCAAAAGCAAAAAAAAAAAATCCTTTCAAATGCCTCGTTTGTTGCTAGCTATCACACATACTGCTGCAACAACGCACGAGCAACAGCCATTCACCCTGAGCAAATTAAGGATCAATTTCAGGATTATATGGAGACACACCGCCGAACATTCGCTTCGTTGGGCTCGTGTATTTCGTTTACACCATGCATTTCAAAACAATAGCAGTCTGTTTTCGCCTCTGTGTATGTATGTATGAATATGTGTGCGTCTATGGGTGCATTTAAAACCACTAGACTGCATAACGGTTCATCGATGCTTTGGTTCATATGCGCGGGCGCGTCCTTCTTTCTTTGTACACTTGAATTTGAGCTCGGGAAATGATACAACACGAACACAGAACTATGACAACAGCACTAATGTACGGTGATGGTGGAAAATCTGTGGTATTAATTGCACTGCAATGGTGTATTTTTCCAAGATCTTATAACCTTCATGACACCTCTAGATACAGTGTTTAGTAAAGGTGATGATAGCACCTTTTTGTAGGGGCTTTTGGTTTCACTAAATTTAAACTTGCCAAGCAATGAGGCGTTAATAACTAAGATTAGTTGTAAAAGAGTTTCTAAATGTTAATTCCAAGAAGTTCTACTTTGTTCAGTGCCCTTTCGTAGTATCTATTGTAGTAAGATTTTAAAACTATAACTCCAGTGTTTATTCTAGTAATTAGAGCTTTACGGTTTCACTGAAAATCCGTGTAAGGGCGATGGAATTCCTTCAGAATCGGTTTCTTCAAAAATATGATCAAAGGCGATGTAGATTCTTCGCTACAATAAGCAACTTTCGAAAAAATATTGTCGAAACTATCACATCTGATGAAAAAAATTCAAAAAAATATATAAGGTTCCAACCACCTACTTTATACTAGATAAGATTTAAACATTTATTGGGTAGTCGAAAAAGTCCTTTCGTATTTCTAATCAAATTTCAACTTATTTTTTTTATATTTATAACGAACTTTAGTGAACCAAATATATACCATTTTGGTTGAGCACTTTTTGCAATTTTTCCTTTAGAGACATTATTCCATCAGGGCAAAACTTTTCTGATTTCTCGGCGGAAAACTGCGACAAGTAATTTTAACAGGCTTCTCTTGAAGCCAACTTTACTCAATTGAGGGAGTTCTGCATTGACCGAAATAATAGGTAGTTCGATAGACTAAGGTCAGGGCTATATGGTGGATGCATCAAAACTTCCCAGCCAAGCTCTCCCAGTTTTTGGCGAGTCATCAAAGATGTGTGTAGTCTAGCGTTGTCCTGACGGAAGATGAAATCCTTTCTGTTGATCAGTTCAGGCAGTTTTTTTCGATTGCTTGCTTCAATCTGATCAGTTGTTGACAGTAAAATGTAAAGCCAATCGTTCGCCTAGGCTTGGAATTCCACCAAACACTCAGTATAACCTTTCGAGGCGTCAATAATGGCTTTGCGACCATTTGTTGAGCTTCACCACGCTTGGACCATGATTTTTTCTGCACATTATTGTCGTATTTGATCCACTTTTCATCTCTTGTTATTATTCACTTTTCTATAATGTCAGCGACTTTTTCAACGATATGTCGACCAGAGCGTGGTGCATCTTTCATATCGAAGTGTTACACGAACCGATACAGCATCATCTCCGTAAACTTCGCAAATTTCATTGATGGCTTGCATGGCATTTTTCCCTTTTTATACAAAAATTTAAAAATATAGTGAATTTCGTTATTATTTTCACTCATTTTTGAACAGCAGTAACTGTTTTTCAACTTACCCGAATTTAATTTTGCACTGGCGATATACGACTGCAACGACATCTATGACAAAATACGAAAAGACTTTTTCGACTACTCAATATTAAAAATCTATAAGCATTTTTGACTATTTAAGATTAAAATGATAGCAATAATTTCAGAACCAAATTCGCATCTGTTCCCTAATAATTCTGATCACAAGAAATCAAAGGCTTTGTTACTAGTGGCGAATATAATATAAGACATATCAGTTTAAATGAAAAAAAAAAATGAAAAACATTACTGTTGAACATTGGACACCTCTGTAAACGCAAGGCCCGGAAGAAATTGTGTCCGATCTCACCCACTTTCTCTCATTCACTTTTTAAGCAACGGGAAGTTTGACCGCGTTCTTGTCATAAACCGAGAAAAGTATAGTAAAAAATGGGCAGAAAATCAGTTTTTCTTCTACTCTTTTAAAAATTTCTTTCTTTGTCTTGTTTACGGCTAAGCCAAGTCTCTCTTGGTTCAAAATCCAGAAAAATCTGAAATTATGGAAAAACTGTTTTGAATAATGATAACCTTTTCGTAGAAAAGAGGGAAATATCACTTACATTCTTAGTTGTCAAAATTTTCAGTGAAAATCTTTTAACGAGGGAAAATTCGCACTAAATTATAATTAAGATGTATAACACAAATATTATAGGTAACTTGACCAAACAGCTAGTGGTTTAATTTCCGGAAGAATCCGATTTTATGAGAAAACTATTACGAACAATGGTCATCACTCGTTAAACAATGATAAACACCAGAAATATATCTGGTAAGAAAAAAGTTATCTTAAAATCGCTCAGCAAAAGAAACTCCTTCATGAAACATAATTGAGATGTAAAGCACAAATAAAAAAGAAAGCACATGAGAAGTTCTGCTGTCAGAGGCGTTCGACTTTCAGTTCTCGCATGATAAATAAGATTTAATCTATTCTATTTTTATAAGTTACCAGTTGTATATATTTACCAAGAGGTGAAACAAAAGTTTACCTTGGTGTAAGCGGGCTGATATATGTTTAGAATTAATCAGTCATCCACAGTGAGAAGATCTCGTTAAAAAACCACAAAATGAAATGTTCATATGTTAAATGAAAAATAATACGATTTTGTTCATAATTTGTTGTCCACCTCAAAGTAATTCCTCTTGTCCACAATGCACTTGTGCCAAAGTTTTTTCTAATCTTCGAAACAGTTGTTAAAATCAATTTCCGGAATAGCCTCCAATGGGCGTAGTGTTTTACGTTTATTGGCTTCAATTCAAACGAGGCATGAAATCAAATAATATTTATTTTTGACATTTTGGCCGGTTGGAAGGAATTTGAAGTGCACCACACCTCGATAATTGAAGAAAACTTTGATTTTTGACCTAATTTTTCGTCAGCTTACCTTTATTTTTAATTAAAAAGTCTTACTTTTTTTTGCCCACAGTAGTAAACTGATGTATTTTAGTCTCTAAGAACGCTTTTCCATCTCTACAAAAATTATGAGCCGTACTATCGTGAAAGGTATACAATTTCACTAACTTCAAACACACCTTATTGTGCTCACTTGTTTTTTGGGTTATGGTTATGCCGCATTCAACGGTTTTATCCTTGCGCTTACACTTGCAACTGTGCAGCGATGCGCTTTGTTGTTGTTGTTGTTTGTGACTGCCGCTATTGTAACTAACTGTTCCTGTTACATATTGTTCGCATTTAATGTGTATACGCGAGGGCATCGGATTACGCATATGCTTGCCACACTTTTTTTGCTGTGATGATGCTCAAATCTTGCAGCTTCGTGGCAATAAACGCTTACCATTCACCACCCCAACGCAACTGAGGATATTCACTGCTGACGCAGTCAGCCTTGCATTGCGTCGTTTACAGAGCTGCTTTGGTTGCTCTTGTTGCTACAACAACAACTGACACGGCAATGTACGCTGTTTGTGTTTGTGCTTTGAGTAGGGTTGCTGCAACATTGCACCGAGTTAGCAAAGGTTCAAAGCAATGTAGCTAGGTAGGTATACACCATTGTACCCCCTTACTTCCTGCTTCTGGATTTAATTTGATTTTGCTCTTGTTGCTTGCAGTTCACTGCTTTTTCGAAAACAAATTTTTATTAATGATTGCAATTGCATTTAGTGGGTTAAATGTTTGCAGCAATAACAACAACAACAAAAGGATGCACAACTGCTGATCCCTTCACATAAAAAACACTCGACTTCAATCCCTTCGAATCCCTTGCGCATCAATATCAAAGTATGATGGCATATCCGCTAGCAAAGTAACTTCCGTAGGACTTTGTATGTGATCGTTTAGTTTCGTAATTCATAAATAAATACGTTGAAAAATTGCAAAACGTTAAAAAGGTATTAGGTTGTAGTGAAATGTACCCAGCTGCAGGCGCTCAAGTGCGGGCTTAACTTTTCTCGTTGCTAAATGGTTTTAGGTTTTGAGCTCTTTTCCTTGCTGAGTGTCTGTACTCGCCCTGAGCAGATTAGATGCATCGACTTTTTCGAAATGTTTATACAAAGTAAGAATTTTTTATTGATTTCCAATACATTTGTTTGCTTAAAGTTTTATAGGAATTACACAAAAGGATTCTATTTATACAATAAATCCACGTACTGATCTTTACAAGATCATTAATTTTCATTTCGTTGAAGAAAGGAAGGATTAGCTGCGCAGATGATATTAGCTACATACATATGTATATGTATGTACATATGTACACATATGTTTAATATCTATTCTCGCATATTATAGGAATATTTCTGTGCAAAGAAGTATTCCGACGGGATAAAAATATTATTCTCATGTGTGATAGTATAGAAAATAGAAATTTTTAATCATGCTTGTTTAACATCCATGTTTTAGAATATAATATTGACCTTTTTATTTGGTTATATATATTTATACTCTCTCAGGTATAAGTATGTATGTACGTCATACTATTTGCTGAAGTCAGAACATGCTTAGTGTTTTCAGCAACATTGAAAACGAAAATATAAGCCACAAAGCAAGCGGCTCCGAAAACGATCGGATACAATGAGTGCCAATTTATAACAGGATGATGGATGATTATTAAAGTACAATCGGCGATTTTTACGATGAGTAATACTATTCAACATAGAAGTTCCATTAAGTTTTGTGTGTGGATTCAAATTTCTGGCGCCGAAATGTTCAGGATGTAGAAAGAGGTCAAACTAGTCAATGAGGGTCAAGAACGCGTTGAGGGCGAACCAGGCCAGGACGGTCATCAGCATCAACTAATGATCAATACGTCAATAAAGTAAAGGAATAGGTGCGTGAGAATCGACGATCAATAGATAAAGAACTTACTGGAATCGTTAGAATATCGAAAGGATAAGTGAAAACCATTTCAAAAGATTATTTGGGTTTAATACTATGTTCGGACCGACAACGAAAACATGTTTTCGTGGGAAAAACTGGTTTGTCAGTGAAAGCTCATCGAAAACACACATTGTCGGTCCGAACGACTTACATTCCACAAGATACAAATGTGTTTTCAAAATGTTTTCAATGTCGGTAAGAACATAGTACGAGGTGTGTTCAAAAAGTATCGCGAATCGTAACTGACAGTTTTCTTCGATTGCAGGGGCGTGATGCATCATGAGTTCTTGCCACAGGGAAGAACGGTCAATAAGGAATATTACCTGAAAGTTATGCGCAATTTGCGCAAAGCAATCCGCCCGAAACGCCCGGATTTGTGGAAGAACAAAAATTGGCTTTTGCACCACGATAACGCCCCTGTTCACACACATCGTTGCTTGTGCGCGACTTTTTGGCCAAAAACAACACACTAATGATGCCGCAGCCACCGTATTCCCCAGATCTGGCCCTCTGTGACTTTTTCTTGTTCCCTAAATTGAAGAGGTCCATGAAAGGACGACGTTACGCTTCTCTTGACGAGATAAGAGAGATAGAAGAAGATAAAAAAAATAATTTTTTTAGAAGTGCTTCGAAGATTGGAAAAACCGTTGTCACAAGTGTATAATATCTAATGGGGATTACTTTGAAGGGGACAAAATAGATATTCATGAATAAATAAATAATTTTTGAACACACCTCGTATAAGAAACGTGAAAGCACGATTGGTTTCAAAGTCGCTAAATTTTTTCGAAAAAAGGCTTCGCGTTAACATCTGTCAAGAAGGACCACCAGAATCGCATGAAACATATTATTACTGTCAATGAGTCATGGTGCTATGGATCCTTTCGAGGAGCCAAACTGTCAACACGGAATACCATTTGAGTATTATGTAACACCTGTAACCCATAACAACTACTTTGGTCCGGTGCTAAAATGCAAGACGCCAATAGAGATGCAATTCGGAGCGATGTGAGCGGGGCAAGGGTGCTTCTGTCTATCTCATCCAAAGCAATACAAGGCAAACGATGCCTTTCTTACTGTTTTCTCAATAATTGGCCTGCAAGAAAGCTTTGTATCAAGGATGAGCCATAGGTATTTCAATTTATCAACAGGTGAACGTAAACCCTCGAAACAGGCGAAAGACACTTTAGGGATCTTATACCTGCTAAACATTTCAGTTTTACTTGGGTTGACGGCTAAGCTGCTTCAATCCGCCCAGTTGGATACCACGTTGAGGTACTCTTTGGTTAGCTCGTAACCGGTATTTAGGAACTTTACTTCGTCAGTGTAGGCTATCTCTCGACAGCCCTTCTCAGCAAGGTTTTTAAGTAGGTTGAAAACTACTAACGTGAGAATTCTACCTGGTGGAGATGCGGCACTGAATGAGAATTACCAAAAAATGTTATTGGTGACAGTAAAGTAATCTCCGCTTTCAAGGGATTTAAGTCTAAGCTTTGTTGTAACTAGCGGCTGCAGCAAAAACAGTTTCCAGTAGTAACAAATAGTACAAAAAATAAAATCAGGCAGATGTAGAAATATCACACCTACAGTCTACATACCTACATTAAAAGTTTTCGCTTAATCTAGTAAATTATAGTTATAAATCCTTAAATAGGCAACAAAGCCTTTGCAACAAGGACCTTCATGCAAAATGCTTATAGCAATTACAAGAATCGGGAAATATTTAAGCTTAGCAACAAGACTGGAAAACACGAAAAATTAAAATGATTTGAGTAAACAAAAGAGATAAAAATGGTGATAGAAAAAAGAAAAAAATCAATACATATTTACAAATGTGAGTTTGAATAGGGCAAAATCAGAATTTACATTGAAGGGAAAGTTAACGAAAAAAACCCTGTTTTGAAAAACTAAAAATTTAATTAGTAAATATATGAGAAATTTTCATGCAATTTTTATGACAAAAACGAGTAAAAAGATTGTCTTCGGTTGTACCGAATTTATAATACTCTTCACAAATAAAAAAGGTATATTTTTAAAAGCTGTTTTTTAACAGATCGCGAAGCGATGTCGAATTGTGCCAAGCAATCATGTTATTTTTGTTCAAAAAAAAGACTTGCGCGTCAGTGGCAGCAATTCGGATTGACGGATGAAACGACTTGGCGCATTTTAGGTGGAGATCTTAAATTAAGAACGTAAAAAATCTAGCTTTTGCAAGAACTGAAACCTCTTGACCTTCCCAAGCGACACCGCTTCGCACGATGGGCTCTTTAAAAGTTTCAAGAAAATGGGAGGTTTTCGAGTCAAATTTGTTCTGCCATGAATCTATTTCTGGCTCAATGGGTATGCAAAGAAGCAAAATTGCCATATTTGGGACGAAGAGCAAGCTGAAGAGATCCAAAAGCTGTCATTTGATCCAGAAAACACAACGGTGTGGTATGGTTTGTTGGCCGATGAAGTCATCGATTCATATTTCGTCAAAAACGATACCAGTGAGAATTTTACCGTCAATGGCGACCGTTACTGCGCTATGACAACCGACTATTTGATATCTGAAATTGAAGTTCGTAACCTCAACGACATTTAGCGCTACTTCCCAAAAATCGCATCAATCAATGAATTTATTGAGAGAAAACTTAGGTGAGTCGATAATTTCATGTTTTGGGCTGGCCGATATGCCACCAAGATTGTGTGATAAAACACCGCTAGACTTTTTCCTGTGAGAATATGTAAAGTCTAAAGTCTATGCGGACAATCCCGCTTCGATTTAGGCGTTGGAGCAAAACATCACGCATGTCATTCGCCAGTTAGCAGCCGAAATGCTCGAACGAGTCATTGAAAGTTCGACTCTTCGACCATCAGATACGTAGCCGCGATCAATATTTGAATGAGATAATCTTCAAAATATAAATGCCAAATAAAGTTCTGTCGAATGAAAATAAACATTCCCCATTAAATTTGAATTTTCTGTGGAAATATATTAATAATATTAAACAATTTTGGGAAGGGTTACCTAAAAACACGATGAACGAAAGCTACCCAAGATATACACAAGCTCTGAAATATGTTCCGACTTCTGCGTTTATTTTTGGTTTACTCAAAGATTAGCAGAATTACATTGACACTGAGAGAAGATCTTGGATATTTGATATCACTAAGGTCTGCTAAACCTCCTCTATCTGCAAACTCTCCTTAGCTACCAGTAACTAAAAGCACTAATAGTGGTAACAACAACATATCGCATGCGCAATTAGAAAGGATAATGCGACATAGCCGCTCCATTGTGCTTTGATGACAGACGCGGCGGCAACAGGACGCTGAAACACATAGCAATTTGCACAAATGTTTATTTATTTTTATGATTATGACTTTTAATAAAAACGAAAAGGATGCGCACATAGCACAGAAGCATGGCAGAGGGGCAGAGCGACAGAAACGAGCAAATAAATTGGAACAAAACGCACTGCAAAGCGAAAAAATCAAAGGCAAAGGTAGGAAATACATATGTATGAATATAACTATGAGCAGGGAAGCTAGTGTCCGCACCAAACAAGCCAAACACATTTACAAATAAAAATTTTCAATTTCGTATGTAGGAGATAACTGCGTGTACGTGTGAGCTAGGGTAATTTTCACAAAACAAAAAGTGCGCTGAAGCAAACAAATAGGCGAAGTAGAAGTCAAAAGGGAAAGGTAACAAAGTGAGGCGGATAAGGGTAGGAGGCAAAGTGGATGTAGCTAAGGTTAGCGAGGCAAGTAGTTAGGGTTGCATGTACATATGTACAAGTGTATGTGTGTGTGCGGCGGGCGCAAATTATGAATAGCGCAGCAAAGCAAGGTTTTGTGTGAAATCGTTTATAGCTGAAGGGGGATCCTCGCCAGCATGAATATAAAGCATGAGGATCAGTGTAAATGATAGGCAAACGCAGCCATGAATGTGAGTGCAGTCAGTTGTATGCAAGTGCATGTATGTATGTGTGTGTGTGCGTGCCACAAAAACGCTTTAATCGCTTAAGCCGCCAGACAAATTTGTGTCAAGCAGCGCAGCAAGCTCCGGTTATGGCTATGCATTGCCAGCTGAGACTGGCATGGCATGTGATTCGCCTATGATTTTATTGTAAAGAGGTTTTTTTTGTTACTGCACATATAAATATGTACATATGTACATATAATATAACACACAACTGCAGCACTGTGCTGTTGTGTATGCATGTGTGTATGTTTGTATGTATGTCAGTGATTTCCTCCCTCCTATTGCGCGCTAATAAAGTTGTTTGCCGCAGCGATTTTTATTGCGTATTTTTTCAAACAACTTTTCATACACACAAACACATGAATATATAAATACATATATACACACATATTTTCTCTACACAATTTCCACATGAATTCATTCATTTTTACCAAAACTGATCTCTATAAAAATTAAGCAATGAAAGCATGTATATTATACGCATAGCAGTGTGAGTAAATATCCTTTGAAACACATAGCCACACACACACAACGGATATGCTTTCGAACGTTAATGATAATGACGCGTCATTATACATACTTACATACACATTTTTATTTATTTTATTAAATTCTTTTTTTTTGCTTTAAAGGTATGTATGTCCCTAATGCAGAGTTGAATGACTGCCATTCACACACACACACATATGTACATATTTAATTACAATAAATGCAGTGAAATATCTGGGGAGCAAAATCATTCCCTCAGGTGCCATAAATCGCCGTAAATGCCAAACAAATGCGCTAATTGTAATGCAAATAAATGCATTTAAGCATACGAATGGAAAGCCGAAAAAATTAAACATATAATTAAGCGATTTTTTAATCAAAAAGTAAGTCCTGCATTACAATATAGAAAAAACTGTCACTTAAATAAGTTCGAAAGCAGCGCTTGGGGATTTATTGAACTGTCTAGGGGAAAACAGAAATATATCTAAAGGTATTATAAAGCCTAGTAAAGAGTAATCAAAATATTTCTTAAATTTCAGGGTCTACTCAGAATAGTTACAATGACTGAATGTTAGGTCAAACAAATATGCTTGCCGCGAAAGTAATACAAAATGCCACTCTTATAACAGGCCAATTGAGCCGGCATATATTATATATTATTTTAAGTAAAACATCATTTAATATTTGTAGGGAAAAATATAGTTAAGGGGGTATTCTACTCTAGAATTTTGAAAAATTCAATTTTTTTTTATATATTTGAAGTTTAGACTTTCAAAAATATGACCTTGGAAGGATTTTTCAAAATTCGACTTATTTTCGGAGATACAGCCGATTTTGTGGAGTGGCGTCCGTGTGCACTAGAGTTGTCCCCTAAACTTTAAACGCATTTTTCTCAAAACTACTTTTTTCCACACAGTACCGGCATTATCTCAAGTTCTATATAAACGATTTACTTGAAATTTTGTCCGAACCTTCTTTATATAATCCTTTATCGTTCCTACCAGCATTGTGTCAAAGTTTTTGTTTTTAATATTAAAAAAAATCAAAAAAACTGCCCAAAGTTTGATTTCTAGAGTAGAATACCCCCTTAAAGCAAAAATTTGGCTTAATGACGAGTTTCCGGACACTGCTCCAGAATATCAACTTCAAGGATTTGGTATGTTATATAGTGAAATGAGAACCGAAAACGGTGAACGCAGTGAGCGCCGAAAAGAAGTCGTTAACGACAACGAAAACATCCAAAAAGTCCAAAAAAAAATATTTTAGAGTATCGTAAAGTAAAGTTATTTAATATAGTGCGCACTCTAAAGATATCTACTGAACGTGTACATAATACCATTCACGAATATTTGGGTATGAGAAAGCTCTGTGTCAGTTGGGGCCGCGCGAGCACACTTTTGACCAGAAAAGACAACGAGTTGATGATTCGAAGTAGTGTTTGGAGAGGTTAAAGGGTAATAAACCCGATTTTTTGCACCGGTTTTCGGCAATGGATGAAACATGGCTCAATTATTTCACTCCAAAGTTCAATCGACAGTCACTGGTTCGATGAACCCGCTTCAAAGCGTGGAAAACCGCCACAGTCCGCTGGTAAGGTTGTGGCGTCTGTATTTTTGGATGCGCTTGGAATATTTTTTACTGACACCGTGCAAGCGGAAGAACCATCAATAGCGACTATTATATAGCATTATTGGGCTATTTAAAGAACGAAATCGCAGAAAAAGTGCCACATTTGAAGAAAAAGTAAGCGCTGTTTTATCAAAATAATGCACTGTGTCACAAATCAATGAAAATTATGACAAACATACACACTACTGTGCCAAAAAAAAATAAGGTGACATTGTATTTATTTTGAAAATTCTTTATTTATTCTTCAAAATCAATTTCATCCCCTTCAAAGTAATCCCCTCCCGATGCAATGCACTTATGCCAACGGATTTTCCAATCTTCGAAACACTGATTGTAGTCACTTTCCGCGATGGCCTTCAATTCCGTCTTCGCTGCACCTTGAATCTCCTCTATCGTATAAAAACGGCGTCCACGGACCGGTCTTATGAGCTTGGTGAACATCCAGAAGTCGCACGGCGCCAGATCAGGTGAATACGGGTTGAGTTTTTGGCAAAACGATCACGAATTACGAGGGCACTATGGGATGGTGCATTATCGTGGTGTAAAAACCAAGAACTGTCTTTCCACAATTCCGGCCTTTTTAGGCGGATAGCGTTACGCAAACGACGCATAACGTTCAAACAATATTCCTTGTTGACTGTTTGACCGGTTGGAAGAGAATAATGCACAACACCACGATAACCGAAGAAAACAGTCAACATGACCTTGATTTTTGAGCGACTTTGGCGCGATTGATCGGTTGTTTCGGGGTCGTAAGTACAGATCCAAGTCTCTTCGCCAGTTATAATTCATTTCACGACGCCCTGGTAGTCGGAAAGCATCGTTTCACACACTTCAACGCGACACCTTTTTTCCAAAAAATTCAATGATTTCAATACCAGTCGAGATTTGATGTGCTTGAGGCCCAAAACATCCTTCAAAATGGTATTGGCTGAGCCTTTCGATATGCCAATTTCATCAGCAAAGTCTCTAATTGTTAATCGATGGTTTTTCAACACCAAATCTTTGATTTGTTGAACGTGAGCTTCGTCGGTTGAGGTTGATGGTCGCTCTGAACGCTCTTCGTCTTCGACACGTTCACGGCCGGCTTGCAACTCACTGTACCACTTGTAAACATTTTTTTTTAGACATAGCCTCATCACCAAAGGCTTTCTGCACCATCCTCAACGTATCCGCAGTAGAAAATTGATTCCGTAAACAAAATTTAATGAAAATTCTTTGCTCAACAAATTTCGACATCGCAAAAAACGAAAAACTCACTTTTAGCAGCTCACAAAACGACACGTATCTCAAACACTAATGAATATTTTGACATGAAATTTGACATAAATGTGACTGACAGTACTACCAACCTAAAAAAAAATAATTCTCTAAATCCTTCGACGCGCGCAGTTTAAATTCAAATGTCACCTTAATTCTTGGGCACAGTAGTAAGTAACTTTATGCTTACCAATTGTTAAATTAAATATTATTTACAGTTTATCACCATACAAACCCTCAAGGGATTTGGGGTTGCATCTGTATGCCAGCAAATCACTGTATAATCTACATACGTCAAGAAGTGTTAACAGTTTATCTGTAGTTCAATACCAACTCTACGCACAGCAAATACAGCTAAACTTATGAAGCTACTTCCACATATATGTACCTTAGCTACCTTTCACTAATTCAAACTAAGACAAGCTTGGTATGCTAGTCCTGCTGGGTTCCACTACTGTTTGGTGTGGCTCAGCGATGGAGGCATACAAGTTCTGCAACCAGCCGTCACAGTCGATACCAAGAAAACCAACAAACCTATAGCTGCTGTGGTATCTTGACTGTATACATATATACACATATGTATAAGCATGTAAATATCTTCATATGTTTATCCATTATTCAGCACAAATTTACACCTTCACTTTTGGTGTTGCTTGCAGTAAACTTACTCTCCACCTGTGCGCTAAACTGAGTTTTAACACTAACAAACGCCATTGCATTTAATGCAGTTTTCTTGTCTACCTCTTCTCATTGATTTTCTAGCAAACAACTTTATTTGCAGTGCTGAAATGCCTAAAATATTTCCCATTTGATTTCGTGTTATACTCGAAATGGAAAGCGTCTAGTCGCTATAAATAAAAGACTGCATTATTTCAATCTTTGCAGACAAAACGGAAATAGAATTTAACGACGGTAGAAAAGATCAATCATTTTAACACCCGATAATAAAATACTCTTTGAGATAATAATATAAAGGTTAGAATAAGTTATATGGCTGTTCCCAACAGAGGATCACACTCTGACTGATTATTATCAGTTTTTTGTGAAAATAGATTTTAAGTGTCGAAAAGAACCTGTAACCTGTAACACATATGATTAGGCAAATTTATTTTTAACAGCTTGTTTAGATTCCTAAAGGTGTGAAATCCGATTTGTTTTAGCGTTTATTGAGATTTTTCTACCTCGTCTTCTTCCAAGGAACCTCTGCAACTGGCATCTGGAAAGATAAGATATTAAACTTACCACGTAGACACCAATAGCACAAAGACCGGTTATAAACTCAACAATTATTGAAATATGTATAAACATTTTTAATGGCAAAAAGCTTGCTGGTTCTCGTACCTTTTATTTTTTGACCAGAAGGATCTAGCGACCGCACAAGTACTTATAGTTGCACCTTGCTCGTAAGCTCATGTCAGTTCCAGTTATCCTACAGTAATCAAAAAAAAGACAGCGGAGCTCCTACTCTTTTCCACTCTAACGAAACCGAGGCCAAAAACTCTCCCTTGTGAGCTCATCTTTAGGTTTGCAGTTTTCTGCCGTTCCGCCTTGACCTAGTACAAAAAATGGTCGTATGCAGAAATAACCCGATTAATAACTTAAACGAAAAGCGTCAGCCCTGTTCTCTGTATTCCGCTCTGTTTTTGTAGCGAAGATACGCCCCTGCCTCTTTACAATAAAGCAGGCCCGTCAACAAACAGTGGGAAGGAACGATGTCGAGAAGTTACTATCACAACCTAAAACGAAACGGTTTTCTCCACGACTACCGACCCTACTCTCTTAGAACACTCCTCAGGAAACTTCAAGCTCTTTACGTGCAGCTGAAAACGAAACCTTTGATTTTCGGAAAAGGCAAAAGAATAGCTGGTATCAAGAGGACTGTTGTGTCGCAGTGGAGAGAAACCTGTTTCGCAATTCTTCGGTCTTGTAGGACCCAAAGTGGTGATCTAGTGACCGATATTCAGAACACGCTGAAGTTATGGAGGGAAAATTTCTCCAGCTTACTGAACAGCAGAGAAATTATAACATCTGGAGATGGTGTACCCGATTGCCTAATCGATGATGATGGAATAGATGTTCCTTTGCCGACTATGATGAGGTTCGAGTAGCAATTACCCAAATTATATTTTTTGAAAGATATGGTCGGACGAAACCATGCTCGATGATGAGGAACCTAAGTGTGCTTTGCTAAATCCACAAAAATAGATACCCAAAATCTATGCCATTACCGGAGGATAAACCTTTTTAATATCGCATATAAAGTCTTATCGGTCAAGCGTCAACTAACTTATTGCACCTTATCACGAACAAGAACCAAATTCTATTATTCTCTCATCATTTCTGTGCTACGGAGGCATGGACAATGACATCGTCTGATGATTCGGCCATAGGAGTGCTCTATAGAAAAGTTTTGCAGAATATTAATGGTCCTTTGCGCATTGGCATCGGCGAGTGCCGTAGAACGATGAGCTGTACGAGATAAACGGCGACATTAACAAAGTTCAGCGAATCACGACACAGCGGCTGCGCTGGCTAGGTCATGTTGTCCGGATGGACGATACCCCTCCAGCTTTAGAGGTTTTCGATTCAGCACCCGCCGGTGGAAGCAAAGGAAGAGGAAGATCTCCACCCCCTTGAAGAAATCAGGTCGAGAAGGCCAAACAGTGAAAAAATTAAACGACTGGCGCGCTGTTGTTAACTCGGCTCACAAGCGGTATTTACGCCAGTAAAAATTAAGAAGAAGATCCGCTTTGGAGTATATCTTCGAAAATGATGAAATTATCTTCAACAGATTTCATTAGAAACCTTGTCAAATATACAATATTTACATTGAAGATCATAGTCAGCTTATATGGCTCTTTCTCAGTTTAATAACAATATCTCTAAAACGTAGAGACAGACTTAGATAAATCGACTCAGCTCGTCACTTATCATCTATAAGTACATAAGTAATTTATAGACTGTAAGGAGTTTCCGACGTTTCCTTCTGGATATTAAATACTCGTGGAACACTTAAAATGCGCTAGGTAGAGCAATTATATTTTGAAGTTAATACTTCCTCTCACAACAATTCAAAAATGATGTCATCGCTTAATAATGTCCATCCCAAAAACCAATGACTATAGGTCACCAGGATGCGTCGCCACGAAAATTATACTTCACCTGCCCTAACTCACTTCAGGCGCCTCGCCGTCTGCGCCTTCTTAATATTATACGGAAATATATAGGTATATAAATTACCATTGCCGATTGAATTTACTGAAATAAACAAACAAACAACAGGCAATTGAAAAGCAATTGATTTATGCAAATGCAAAATTTGTGCGCTTCCTTAAGGGCAGGTCTTTTTTACTGCCGCGCGGTGAAGTTTTTTAAAGCTAAAAAGCGGAGGAAAATCTCTGCGTCGAAGACACCCCTAAAAATGCCGCACAAAAAATTCCGAGTGCAAACCACTTGAGGTCATTTCCGTTTCCGCTGTATTGTTGTAGGTGGTCAATGTTGCCACAGAGCAAAAAGCGGCAACGTCAGATAAGGTGCCTGTGGCAGCATAACCTGGCAATATGTGTTTATATGTATATGTATGCATTTATGTGTGCGTGTTGGTGCTATTTATTGACAATGCATACTCTTATTGCCTTCATCTCGCCTGCTTAATTCACTCATTTGATGATCCTTCAATTTACGAGTATGCTTCCGGAAGACAAGAGGGCACCACACACCGATAAATATAAATGCGCGTTAATACCAACGCACGCGGCTTATAGACCGTCTGTATACATGAACACATTGCTATTTGCATATGTTTGTATGTATATGTGTCAGCAGATGGACAAGCACGCGCCTCAACTCGCTAGGAAGTCCTTGTAGTCGCCGCTGAAGTAACCAAATGGCTAAGAGTACACATAAGTATACATACATATATATTTACATCTATAAACATTTCCATACATACATATAAATATATATCAGCTCTGGCACAAGTCAATTTATCTGTCATGCATCACAAATACTTCACTCAATCACACACACAAACACAGGCACAACCCAACAGACACGCATTAGTATTGTGTTTGCCACATGATGAGGCGATAGGACAGACCTCCATTTAGCCGATTGGCATTGAAAAAATTGCGGGCGGCGGGGGAAAGGTTGCCATAGCCGGGTGTATATTGAGCATTCGAAACGTGACATGAATTGTGTTTAAGTGATTTTAATGGTTCACGTGCTGTACTGGCGCAGCGGCGGCGCTGATAGTGGCAACGTGCATTTTCAATACCGAAATAAAACTGAAACAAAATACAAAAATAAATTTTTGGCAGCCGAAAAATAGAAAAGTATAGTGTAAAGTGCAAATTGAAAAAAAAAGTGGAAAGGAAAATTTTGCGAAATTTTTGTGGCAACATTGTTGGACGCTATAATGGCTCTACAAATATATCAACTTATGTGAATAGAATACAAGTATACTTGTATGAATATATACAACTGTTAAGTTTCATTGCAGGAAAATTTGAGCTTTTTGGACAGCGTATATAATTCTATTCAACAGATGGTTCCAAAATCAGTCTCAGTCTAAGACGAAATACAGCGTAACTGTTGCGAATACGAAGAGTACTAAGAGTACACAAGAAACCAACGGAGTTACCCGATACTACCCATTTCCATCCCGCCGATATTGAGACTAAATTACATGTCCTAACAAGCCCATCGGTCATAAAGTTTTCTTCAATCCCACTATGACCAGGCATTCAAACTAGTTTATTCACAAAATAACGCGCCGATGGTCAGGAAGCCTAAAGCAGGAGCTGATATAAAGGACATTACCTACTCGTAGACTGCAATTTACAATTAAATCGTAGACGCGGGATACCAACCAAAACATGGAAACAGTAAGTTGAAATACAAGGTATAATTGAGCGGTAGCGATTCCCATTCACAGTAACGTTGCGGTCGTGATCATCACAGAAGAAGTACGGCCCCATGCAATGGTGACTCATGAATTACATGTGGATTGCTCCCTGACAAATTAAGTATCTTTTGATTATTAACGAAGCCATTCAGCTAGAAATGAGCTTCATCGCTGAAGATAATTTATCGATGAAAATTCGGATCATTTTCAAGTTGTTTCTCAGCCAAATTCACGAACAAACGACACTTCTGGTGATCAAGCGGCTTCAGTTATTGCAGTTATTGCGTCAATTTGATCTTGTAAGGATGTAGACCAAAATCTTTTCACAAAATTTGCCACAACGTCGTCCCAGAGATGTCCAACTCTTGCGAACGAAGTGTGAGAGACTGATTTCGGGTCTTCCTCAATTGATGCGCTAGCGGAAGCATTATTCTCGACACAATGGGCAGTTCTTTATCTCACTGGCACGGGAACATTTTGTACCACTGTGCAAGTGGTTTCAAATTTTTCCACTAGACGCTCAATTGTCGATCTGATAGAACGATTATGACGACCATAAATTGAAGGTGACGCTCTTGAAGTTGAAGCCTCTGACCCCGAATGTCCGTAGTAAAGTTTAATAATTGTGACTTGTTGTTGGATGGTATATCTTTCCATTAAATGAAATTAGCAAACCATACTGAAAACAAATGTCAATCTATCTATCTATGTTTATCAGTCTATATTTGTCCCGTCTCTATTGAAATACCCGTTATGTATACATACTTAGACAGAATAACAACAAACAGAAAACTAAACTTTGGCTGCACCGAAGCTATTTTAACCTTCACAGCTACATTATATAGCATAAAATGGTATAAAAAGATCTTTGTTCTGATTTTGATCGGTCAGTTTGTATGGCAGTTTTTGCTATAGTGATCCTATCTGAACAGTTTTGTACCTTGAAAATACATCACTGCTTAGCAGCTGCACTTTCACAGGGTTTTAATATCCTCTACGCCCTAACAATATCCAAATATAGTTGCATGCATCACATGCAAATCGACATCAATGGAGCTCTCAATCGTGCTCCCTCTCACACGCATTTGTATTTATAACTGACGCCAGTGCGTCTTCCAAAAGTGCCGGTCGTGTGTGGTAGCTGTCAATGCATGTGGAGGTTTCAGAATAGCCAGCTATTTTAGCCACGTTTCGCTGTAGTATGGTGAACCCATGAATGCTGATGGATGTGGTGGCGGTGTTATCGTTGGCGGCATGCTTTGTGGCTATAAAGACAATAGACCGCAGCTTTTTGGGTTACCAACTTTAAGTGTTTTTATAGCAGTGTATTTATACGCTCGCATATTTAGCTAAGCGAATGCATACAAACACACATCTATGCATGTATGTGTGTGTTATGTACGTGCTGCTATTTGCATATGTGCGCATAGCATTTATGCTTCATTTAGCCACACTCTATAAGCAGTGCCAAATACAACAACGTCACTTCTGTTTCTATTCACATTTGTTAAATGCTTTTTATTTACTTTTATTGTGATTTTGTTTTGTTTTGCATCACGCAGGCGCAGGTGCGTAAAATAGTTTATTAGTTCTTCTGTTCGCCACTTTCCATTCACGCCGATGCCTCTTTGGGATTTTCTTTTATTGTTGGTTAAGCAAAGTATTGACTCTCTCCACTTGTTTATTTTGTACTTAGACTCGGTCAACTGTTTTATTGTTCCGCCACTGAAAAGGTAAGCAATTCTAGGAAATGCTACTAAATATTCACAGAAACATTCTTAAGCATTTGGTAAATAAAGAAAGTAGTGGTTCTGATTATTTTCCAACTGCTATATTAAGAAGTGCTAAAAATAAAAGTTTACATACCAACACAATGAATATGTACGTATTTACGTGACTGATGTAAATAGCATATAAAAAATTAAAGAGGAACACTTTACCAAAATGCTGAACGGCAGTGAAAGCATAACCCCAGGAAATGGAGACAGTAAAGCTTCGGGGGGTGATGGATTGTTATTTAAATACTGCGGCGAAGAACTGATAAGAGCATGCATCAGCTTCTTTGTAGAATATAGTTGGACGAAAGCATGCCCAACGATTGGAATTTTAGTGTGCTATGCCCAATTCTCAAAAAGAGATACCCCACAATCTGTGCTAACTACCGTGGGATAAGCCTCCTCAACATCGCATATAAGATTCTACCAAGCGTCAACAAACTGATTTGACCTTATCAGTGTGGCCTTAAGCCTGAAAAATCAACAACTGACCAGATTTTCACCATGCGACAAATCTTGGAAACCACATATGAAAGAAGATCGACACATACCAGCTCTTCGCCGAATTCAAATCTGCTTGACTCAGACGCGGACCGTTTGTGCTAGACGTTGTGGTAAATGATCCACTTCACCATCACTGGTAACCATCCATTTCAGCAATGTATTATTCAGCAATTTGTTGCGCTCTAACAGATATTCTCACATAAAAATTTGGTTCTTGAATTCATAGAGCTTTGTTTGATATACAACCTTTACTGTGCAAAATTTAGCACCGGTTAAATCGTGACAGTGCTTAGATAACGGTTGGATTCAACGATTTCTATATTATATTCATATTTTCAATAACTCATCTTCCAGAGTGTTGCTCATATTTAGCTCAAAATTAAAAGAACTGAGTTGAAGAAAACGGCATTGTGTAAGGTTATCTGTTACAGAGTCATGTACAGTAGTTATGTGCTTAAACAATGCTAAATAAAGTAATGACAAATCTGTCTGAGAAGTAAGTTGGTTGGAAATCCTATGTTTTTAACGGAAAAGTAATGAATTAATGAGGATGGAGTCATGTGTAGAAGTTCACGCAAGTGAGGAAAGTTCTCTGATCGCCATTCACTTGGGAGTGGCCAGAAACGATTCTTTTACATATGGTTCAAGCAGCTCTCGACTTCTGGTCTTTGACCAAGTATCCTCTGGGTAGCCTAAAAACATCCGTTTGAAGGCGAGCTAAAGGGAGAAGGCGAAGTATCCCCTACATAGGGTTGTGCGCTGTGTTTGGGACCCGCCACGTAAAAAACACCCCCAATGAAAAGAAACAACAAGACCTCCACTCCGTTGGATGGACCAGGTGGAGAAGGACCTGGCTACGCTTGGAATATCCAATTGGCGCCACGTTACGCCAATTAAGAAGAAGAAGAATGAACTCTCTCTTTCTAAACCATATATATAGAATGTTCGGTTTAATCGAAAAAACATTATCGGACCTGTAAGATAAATACCACACAAACTATTACTGAGAAAAAAATAGGAGTTCTTTTAGGTTAGGAGGAGGCATATGTGGATCCTAAGGGCTACTTCATTTGGATCAAAAGGCCCTCATAAACAAATTCGTTAAGGCGGATATTTTTGGTTCCATATATGTCTCCTGATTCGCTGAAGGTACGACTGTCGAGATGTTTCAATCCTAATCCTGCAAATGCTGGAAAATGAAAGAGAAAATGTCTGAATGTCTCCACTTTACCTTGACAACTTGTGTTCGACTGGATTTTTTGCCTTATCGCATGAATAACTTTCGGACAATATCCATCAAGTGCTCGTACGATTATGGCAAGATGAACTTTGCTAAAGGGAAGGAAGTTCAGTAATTCTGCTGCGTTCTACTCTAGGCCGAAAGGATATGGCAGTCACATAGAATCTGTTCATCTATCAACCCTACTAAGACCACGCTAGGTAAAATTGGGACTGAGAAAATAAATCGTAGAAGAAGGGAAATGCAATGTGGTCCATAGGGCATCTTTATAGGGCAAGTAACATCAAACGTGTTAAATATGTTTTACTTTCATATGTCCAGAAGAGCTGGAAAACAGAAAAGGATATATAAGTGGATATATTCGTATAATACATGTATAAAAAACCCTTTCAGGGCATGATTTATAGGCTGCTTGGTGCATAATGGTGAATAGTAACCAAACAATTTCAAGTTCTTCTGAGTTGATACGTTGATTATTTATTTTCTATGGTTCAACAAACAATCACTGAGTAAAAGAGAAAGTATCTCTAAATATATTATAAATCTACCACAAAAAAATAAATTAATATATACAGCATGTAACTTTTCTACTCTCATTTTGAAATCCCATCACGCACTTGAAGTGCAGTAAATTATTTTCTAACCACCCAACTTAAGTGAGTGAGTTTTGCCAAGTTTTCGCATACAATCAACCAAAAACCACCACAATTACACATCTAAGTATGCACGTGGATATGTAAATGAGCACACAGTGCTTACGAATAGTCAGCGTCACAAATTCAACTTCCTTTTACAGCCTATTTTAACTGTATTTACAGCGTTTTTAGGCGGAATGAATTTTTTAAGCGTCGAATTTTCTACGTGTACGGAATTTTTAAATTTCTGCAAACGCTGGAGCGCAGCACGCTGACATGGTGGGTGGGGCAAGAGGTAGAGGAGGGCGAAAAATGGGTGAAAAAAATATAGAACTGGAAAAAAATTGCAATATTGAAACACATTTTTTTCACTTTTTTGAGCGCACATAAAGCAAGTGAAGGCGAGGGTTAAGGAGGCTGGGAGCAACACTGGAAATGATTAGCACTAGTGCGAATGGGTGGACACACAAGCATACATATGCGTTATATGAGTTTATAGCTCACCTGTTGGCTGTTGGTGGGCGTGCATGTTGCATGTAAATTGTGTTGTTGCTGCCAAAATGGAGCGATATGTGGGTGTTGGAGTGTGCGTCACTGATTTTTTTTCTGCTTATTTTGATTATACGCTATGCCATTTGTTAGCGCGCTTTTGTGCACACACGCAGGCATATGTGTATATAAAAATACACACATAAATGTGCGTACGTGTGGCATGCAAAACATTTTAGCAAATTGAGTTGCCACCAAATGTGGCAACAGCGGCAGTGAAAAAGCGGCACAGCAGCTACAAATGGCAGCAAAAAGTGCCGTTAGCCGGGTATTGCGAAAATAGCAAAAAAAAAGCTAAGAAAAAACAACAAAAAATACAACAAACGCCAGCGCACAAATGTAGGCTAATACAATTTTATTGGCGTACGTGAGTGTATTGCTGGGTTGTTGTTGTTTTTTTTTGTTGTTGTTAGTTTTGCCAACGCTAAAAAGCACTTGCTTTTTTCGTTTTTGGATTTTCGATTTTTTTGTGCGTTACACACTTTTTGTGCGCCAACTGCCGCTTGTTGCAAGTATCGAAATGTGCCAAACCAACGCATTTCGCAATGCAACATATGGCAGCATTTATGCAATGGCAAAAACAACAATTAACACATTTTCCAGCTACCATTATTGTAGGTGTATATGTATTGAATGACGCTTTGTTGTGCTGTGGCAACAAGCGAATTTATTGCATTTGCCACATTTTTTGACGCCTTCAACCGCCATTTCATGCGCTTCCGCCATTCCGCAAATTAATTATTTTGTTTAACACTGCGCATTTATTTAATTTTGCATTGATGCCAGCGCTTATTGCTGCTTTTACTGCTGTTATTGTTGTTATTGCCGCTATTATTGTTGTTATTGCCAGCGCTTATTGTTGTTGTTACTGCTATTATTGTTGTTTTCGCTGCTATTGTTGTTGTTTCTCGCACAATTGTTGCTGCTGCCGCTGTTTGCGTTAGCACTTTTAGCTATTTGTTTGTTGTTCTTGCAATTACTGTTATTTGTGCGGCATGTGCATGCACAGCTGTTGCTTGTTGTTGCAAGTTAATTTTGCATTTAAATACCAAAAAGCGACCTCGCCGACCGCCGCCACTGCACACATTCAAATGCAATGCAAAAAAGTTGGCACATCCACAGCGTTGGGGAATGCGTTCAGTTGGTTTGCACGGGATCGCTTAATTTGTGCACAAAATCGTCAAAGAATCGCATAACTTATGTATCAACTCACACACAATCTGTGGCGCATACAACGCGCTTTACATACCTAGTCACCTACGCACTTCCAAATATACGTTGTGTATTTACAAATATTCATTAGTTTCACTGCAACACCTGCTGCCATTGTCAATCGCAGGTACAGTGGAGCAATTTGATGTCATATATAACATAAATTATATTCTTTAGAATTGAAGAACTGGTTGTGAAACGATAAGTTTCGTCCAATTTGAGAAGATGGTGTATGGACTTTGTGAGACTAATCGAGTTTATAGACGGTTAAATCATTAGGGCGAGCCAAAATATTAACGTAACTAACTTGAGCTTTATATAATTTAATACTTTTATGTTTTACAAGAAAATGCTATGGAAAAAATACACCTTTAATCGTTTACAAGTTAAGTTATTACTATGAGCAAAAAATAGTAAGATTTTGTTGATAATTTTAAAATTCTTAATTTAACCTTCAAAATCAATATCGTTCACCACAAAGTAATCACCCTTGGCCCCAATACACTTATGGCAACGTTTTTCAATTAATTTGTTGTTAAGGTCAATTTCTGGAATTGCCGTAACGATTCATGTTTAACCCCTTGTTGACCAAACCAAGAATAAAGATAATTATCTAATAAGTTTTCACATATTTCCATTCGTAGTCATATATTATTAAGCAATAAAAGCAATAAAAAATGTAAAGGACATCTTAGTATAAAAAAGAATAAGGTACTTAGAAGTACCGTCGGGCTTGAGGAGCTCATATTTTTCATACATTAATGCCATGATACTCGGAGAAACAGTTCTTTTTTCATTGTAGCACAAAAATATTCCGCAGTGTTGACATTTCGAATGCGGTTTTGACTGAATTTTTTTTAAACTGCACATTTCACATCTTCCTCGACTTTCACCAAATGTTGGCCAATGTATCCCCAAATGACCTAATCGGACATCTTTTGGTACTGACTCAATTTTACCACGACGTTTTTTGCTAGCGTGCGTTGGTGCAAGACTCAACCTGCTTTTGTTGGCGCCAACATCCTTTTGCGTCATTAAGCCTTGTGCAACTGACCGCTTATATTCTAGTAGAGTAATCTTATCATGGGTTTGACAGTATACAATGTAGGAATTAACGAAAGTTATTTCCAAAAGCCCCCAAAACAATCTATGCCACCATTTTTGCGATCGCCTGCCTATACCGTAGGCACAACGCAGCTGATCTGCATGGTCCACTCCACCCATAAAAGAGTTATAATCTTTAATCACAGTTGGGCATTGGACTTGTATTGCTTGGCCTTTACGATCTCTTCTCTGCACACTCGGTTTTTCAGTGCCATGGAAATTGGATGCCAATAGTATCGGCTTTTTATCGATCCATTTGAAGAGAGTTATACCGTTCATAGTTGTTCGTGAATCGAATTCTCCTCTTTTCATTTTCTTGTCCGATTTCATGTTTGAAGGAAGTCCTTTCCGATTTCCTCTAACTGTTCCGCATGCAAACACTTTCCGCAATTGGAGAAATTCGAGTAGCCTAACTGACGTTAAATAATTATCAAAGAACACGTACTTGTTCTTGCCCCATTCCTCTTCTGTGAGAGATAAAACTACTCTCTCCCCGAGACCATATCCTTCGTATTTTTCTTCGACAGCTTCATCCTTTCCTTGGTATACAGAGAACTTTTTGATATAACCCCGTTGATCCGCCAAGCACCAAAATTTATAACCACGCTTAATTGGTTTCATAGGGCAATATTGTTTTATGGCACTTCTATCCTTGAAAAGAATCATGGATTCGTCAACTGATAGCTCCTTCATTCCATGGTATACCTGCTAAAAACGTTGATTTAGAGCTTCAATCATAGGGCGAATTTTGAATAGCCGATCCTTATTGTTTTCCGGAATTTTAGAATGCAAAAAACGGAAAATCAAATCAAATCTTTTTCGGGACATGGCTTTTGATACTACGGGGACTGCCAGATCTTCACTGATACTCCAATAATGACGATAACTTGTCAGCTGATGGTAGCCCATACAAAAGTTTATGCCGATAAATGCCAATAGTTCACTTTTTTGTAGATTCAAAGTTTTATTTTTGTGTACCGCATATAAATTTGAATGAAATATGATTCCTTCCATAATGGCTTCCATATAAGATACGAAAAATTGTGTTGGCGTTTCCATATCCTCAAAAAAACCAGTTACTGGTCCTTCTACTGAATCAAATTGTGAAACCACGGTGGGTGCTTCGGAAATTTTCCGGCAAAATATTTGTCACTGCATTTTTTTTCCTGAATTTGATTTAGAACTTCAATCAAAAACTGATCTTCATCGTTCGGTAAAGTCATCACCTCTTCATCTTCATCCTCACTCTCAATATGCGTATCTTGTGCATTATTAATTGAAATTTCTTCCAAAACGGAAGCAATTTGATTTTCTGTCAAAAATCTGCCGTGAACTCCAGCCATTATATTATATTATCTGTATAAACCTGTATATAAGGAAATCAGTGTTGTGTGTAAAAAACAAGCGCCAACAGAGCCCGACGGTACTTACAAGTCTCCTTCAGAAAATCAAATATCACTGGTAAACAAAAAAGTTAGACTCTTTTGCGTCTTCAATAATAATTTGCTGGTTGAAAGTATAGATCCAAAACGTCTTACTATTTTTTGGCTACAGTAAAAATAATTCAAGGAACTCTTTACGTATAAGTTATAAGTTTTTCTGCTCAAAAAAAAAAGATATATAAGAACACTTGTTATGTCGAAAGTGCTGCCCACATATTTACTGTGATCCTTTAACTTTACCAAACTGAATCAGTGTTTCATTTTTTCCAAAAGTTTGAAAATTTTTTAATAGCTTCGGTAAAGCGATACTGAGTATTTAAAAAGGGTTGGTATTTGTAGGTCCGGCATAATATGCGCCTGCATCTACTGCCCACAGACGTTTTCATTCGAAAAATAGTAGAATGTGCTGCTTTAAGAAGCAAGTAGTTGGGGGGTTGAAAACGAAAGAGATATAAACTTAGCGATAACCTGAAGAAGGTTAGATTTTAATAGTCATTTTTAGGGATGAGTGATTTGGTAAGAAAAAAACATACTACCATAATCTATACGGACGGGTTCAAATGGATAGAGGTTTTTGGGCCGTCTCTCCATCCATTTTCTAAACTCAGCCATCATCTTTCAAGGATAGCCAGTCGCTATTGCTGTCCTTGTGAACGCCAAAAATTAATTCAAGCATCATCAAAAATAATAGGAAAGTTTACAGATTACTAGCAGATCAACTCCATTTGTTCATAATTTGGGTTCTCGATCACAGGAAAATTTTGGGGAATGAAATCAGTAAAATGTTTGTCAATTAAGGGGCCGCTCTAGACGAATACGGTTTGAAGTCTCCATATGATTCTTGATGCGAAGATATCATTTACTTTTAATTGAAATCTCATTTTTTCAGAGAGCACATACTTGCTCCGGATGAATCTTAAAACCATGAAGGGAATCAACTGTGTTTACTAATTTTCAAATTAACACATTCATAGGCAAATTTATTAACAAATTAGCCAAACTCGCTGCACAGTCCTCCAACGCCCGCATATATAGATATGAAAGTATATAGACAGCAACCGGTCGGTTGCAAGTTGCCTTTTCCCAATCGTCGCTTTGCTGCTTGACGTTGCGCTTACAGCTCCCAATTGGCATTTGATAATTTATTTTCATTTGCGGTGCGCTTTTTGTTCTTGTTACTTTTGTTGTCATTTTTGCAATTAAATTTAAGTTTGTTGTTATTGCAATTACCATGGTTGCCAGCAACACATAGTATGGCAAACGTGTTGGAATGTCAGTTGTAAAGTTTATTTTTGCTAAATTTGCATTTCATTGCCGATTGAAAAAGGAAGAAACAACAAATATGCATAAAAAGGCTTTGATAAAGTGACCATACACACATACACAGACAGCGGAATGTCGGTATGATCGCTGGCACACACCTGGCGCATACACTCATTTGCACCTTTGCCATAGATTTCATGCGCGTGCGTACCACAACTGTTTTGGCTGGTTGTCCGAATGGTCCCCTGACGTTAAACCGCCTACACCGCAGCATTTGTTGCCAGCTATGTGGCGAGTGAACGCATTTAATTGATCGCTTTATTTGTAATTACACTTTTGTCGGCACGATTTCCGTAATTTTTTAGCGGCATTAAAAAGTGTGGAGGTTAATAATTCAGTAAAATATATTTTTGGCCATATTAATTTTGTATTCACTCTTCAATCGAGTTTCTATGTTAATTTGTGGGAATGGATGTAACTTGGATACATCTTTATTCGTCTGAGTACAACATACACTAGCCTGAAGAGGCCTTAGTGACCGTTGACAATCATCAACCTCCTCGACAATCTATGAACAATACTGCTGTATATTACTGGACGACGAGATTACCGATTTTTATTTATTTATTTTTTTTTGTTCTCAGCGCCGAATTAATTAGACCGCTGACCCACCTTTAAAATACAAAATTCATTTACTTCTTCTTCGTCACTATAACTATCCTTTGCGAGATCACGCCAATTGTACAGGGTCCTGTCATTGTGTACATGGGTGCCGTTGCTTCTGTTGTCCATCCATGGGTCTCGAATTGCAGAAGGAGCAACATCTTCTAATCGAATGGTGTGGCTTATGCGCTTAACTATATCTATATCGACGTAGAATTTATGCAATTCGTGGCTCTAACTTCTCCGATATCCCTCGCTCACGCAGAACAGCTCCTTCCGCAGAACAGTTCTTTCGATGGTCCAAATGTCTTCTCATCTCGGTTCGGCGTAGTCTCTGTTTCAGCGCCGTATAAAAGGACAGGAATGATCGAAATATCCTAAAATACTGATCCTAAAGTAAGTTGTTAAGAGATAGTTAAATTTAAAACATAACAAATATATTTCCTACTTTCCGAGATACAATGTTTTGGAAGGACTATTAATTTTACTAGAAAGTGGTTGATACATCACCATGAATAAATTTTTCGTAGATTCACAGTCAAGTAGACGGAGAAAAACTGATAAGGAGTATGCATCAGCTTCTATAGAAGCTCTGTCCAATCCAAAAAAGGGGAGACCCCAAAATCTGCACCAACTACCGTGGTATAAGCCTCCTCAACATCGCATATAGGGTTCTATCGAGCGTATTTTGTGAAAGATTAAATCCTACCGTCAACAAACTGATTGGGTATTATCAGTGTGGGTTAAGGTCTGGAAAATCAACAACTTACCAGATACTTACCATGCGCCAAGTTTTGGAAAAGATCTTAAAAGAGGATCAACTCAAAGCACCTCTCCGTCGCTTTCAAAGCTGCTTTCGAGAGCACGAAAGAGAGCTGCCTTTATGCCGCGATGCCTGAATTTGGTATCCCCGCAAAACTAATACGGCTCTGTAAACCAACGTTAAGCAATACCAATCTATTAGCATGCGGAAGGACCTCTCCGACCCGTTGGATAGAAAACAAGGTCTCAAACAAGCTGACTCCCTGTGGTGCGACTTCTTCAATCTACTGCTGGAGAAAATAATTCGAGCTGCTGAGCTTAATCGAGAAGGTATATTCTTTTATAAGAGAGTACTCGTACAGCTGCTGGCGTATGCCGATAATATTGATATCATCGGCCTCAACACCCGCGCCGTTAGTTCTGCTTTCTCCAGGCTGGACAAGGAAGCAAAGCAAATGGGTCTGGCAGTGTACGAAGGCAAGACGAAATATCACCTGTCATCACTCACGCTCTCACGTCACTGTTGACACTTATAGCTTCGAAGTCGTAGAAAATTTCGTCTATCTTGGAACCAGCATTAACAGCAACAACAATGTCAGCATCGAAATTCAACGCAGAATAACTCTTGCGAACAGGTGTTGCTTGGGACTGAGTAGGCAATTGAGAAGTTAAGTCCTCTATCGACAAACAAAGACTAAGCCCTGTAAGTCACTCATTATTCCCGTCCTGCTACGTAGTTCAGAGGCATGGACGATAGAGGTTCTGCGGAAGAAGTATGGTATTTTGCACATTACCAAAGATGAAGGTAAGTTAAGAGACAGTGGCTACGCTGGCTAGGTCTTATTGTCCAAATGGACGAAAGCACTCCAGCTCTGAAAGTATTCGCCGGGGGAAGCAGAGGAAGAGGAGGATTTCCACTCCGTTGGAAAGATCAAATGGAGAAGGAACTGGCTTCGCTAGGAATCTGGCGTTTATACAAAAGCAGTGGGCTTTGATAGCTGATCCGTCTTCATGCCTTGGGATCACATTTAGATTGTTATGGACAGTGTTTCGTGAAAACAGCTGAAAACTCTTTTAGCTGGATATCGGTTATCGCCAAAACGCCTTGTTATTATCACAAATCTTCTAGATGTTCTAGGGTATTTTTATTTCCGCTACTTCACCTGGATATCTAAAAGTATGAGCTCCGAGGTGTTTTCGCCTTGATCTGGCAAATGCGGGATATTCAAGTTGGAAAAAGGTGAGATATAATCATGATTGTATCTATCTAACAAGAATCATCTCATTTTATGTCATCTTCTTCCAAATAGCTGATGCAGCAACAGCTCAATAGCAAACCACAAGACGCTACACTTGTTTCACCGTGTGCGAACACAAGGCTAATATAGCTGCCCTGCTATCGGAATATATGGTCCCTACTCTAGGGAAGGCTGCGCTCCGATGCAGTAGTTCTACTGCTACCTTTATGGCAGCCACATCCGCTTAGGAGCCGCTGCAACCAGCCTGCAACTGGATATGATGGTTAGTTTCGGACCTCTCCGCATGCTCTGATTCACCTATAAGCAAGCTGACCACTCTCTCCTACAGCGAGTCTTCCCTCTCATGCCTCTTTCACAGATAGGTTAGGAGAGAAACGATAGCCAGAGCTAGGCTCGACGACCTGTTAATCCTAGTATTTTGGAATGAAATCAAATTATGCTGCATATACGGCAGTTGTTGTTCCAATTTATTTTCCGAAGAGGGTGCCAAAACATTTTTCTCTCTTTTTTCAGATTTCACTATTATTGGAATGTATTTGAACATTGTGTTCGTGGCTAACGCGTTGATGTTGGAGCGCGCTCTTTGCTTTGCGGGCGTTCGCTTTATCAATGTGTTGACGTTCGCGCAAGTGTATGTAGGTGTGAATTCGTATACGTATGCACGCATGTGTGTGTGTGCATAATGCTTTGCTGTTATTTTTAATGCGGTGCTGTAATTGATTTGCACTTTAATTATTGCAAATACCCGAAATGTTTGTTTATTTTCCACCAGCCCTGCCACCTGCATTTAGCCATAATTACACACACACACGCATACAATAATATTCGAGCACACAAAAATACACATCTACATTTCCATATATACTTGATATGCATTAAGCCACTTGCCACCGCCGTTTGCTGCTACTTTTGCTGATTGTTTATTGGCATTTAAGCCCATCAACACAAAATTTGTTGCTCTGCCACACATACACTTGCACATACAAATATATACAAAATATTCATACTCTGTATATTTTATGCCTACAAATACATACGTTAAATGCAAATATGCTGGTTGCAACTGTAAAGTATGTGTTTTAGTGTGGTCATTTTCAATTGTGTGAGTAAATTAAAACCTTCTGATTTATTAACGGAAAATTCAAAATTTATGTCATTAACTAATTTGGTTAAGTTTAGACAGCCTAAGCATAAAATGGCATTACATAACATATGGCATAATAAATTACTTTATTTTGTAGAATTTGACAAAAATGTTGCAATGCAAAATTGACCTCAATAAAAAGTGATATATTTTTATGATATATGTATTTATATATTATTTTTTTTTAATGAAATGCTAACCTCAGCACTCATTTAAAGTAAACGAATGAACAAAAAATTGCAGAAGATTGGAAATAGAAAGTCTTTTGTAGTGTTGCACTAGATCACTAAGTCAGATAGAGAGTTTAGAAAAGCATAACTAATAATTCTAAAAATCAAGACTGAAGATCTTTTTGAACACTTTTCTAGCAATATAAAAGTTTGACTTTTCTGGACTCTATCTGCCACAGCGACGCTTCTGGCTTGCACGAAGTTCTAATGCAGTGAATAGAAAGGGAAAGATATTTGAACTTCAGAGGAGAATATGTTTACTGAAAGCTAGAATCAGAGCAGAGGTGCGAGATAGTGACTTGCAAAACACCCTGCTATTGACAGGACTCTCCGAGTCCTCGGAGGACTTTTGCAAAGTTATTCAACGTTATCTATTCTTAGGGGTTTATTTATTTACTTATTTTTGGAAAAAAAAATTTGTTTAAAATTTTCCTTTAAAATTTTTTTTAATAATTCAACACTGTTGATACGTTTATGTATATTCAAAGTTGTTCAATTTAATTTTTTAATGAAAAATGTGCCCATACATATGTTGGCACTACTGCTGTTGTGCCGATACACTTTTTTCTTACACGCTTTGCGGTGAGCATGATAAGTAATTTATGATTCATCTTCAATCAAATAAAAAACAGTTTTCTTTAGTTTATATCATAATGCCGTACTCGAAGGAAGGATTTGTCAAAATAAACATTTTTACGCAAGTGGAGATGATTTTACTGAAAATATGGATTTTTGTGGGTCTAAGAATTCAGTTTTTTTCATTTATAAAAAAACTTTTGTAAAAGATCGCTTGTTCAAATATTAGATATTGTAGTTTTCAAGTAACCATTAAAAAATTAGATCGATACGTCAGATGGTTCTTGAGAAACCTTGCTCACCACCACGGTACTTTAAAAAAAAAATAATTTTGAGATAATCGCGAACGAGTGCTCGGCACGTACTCGGGGACACATGGGGGAAACGCGCTGTTGACAACTGTAACTTTGGTTCTACTACACAGATCTCTATGAAATTTGGAGGAAATAATTTTAAAAGGATATACTTTAATAAAAATATCATATCGAAAACCCCTTAATTGAAATAATAGTCAGAAACACTAACTAGAACCTGTTGACTGACAATTCTTAAGTAAAACCCTGAACAGCTTCAGTTTTACATTTAATAAGACATTCGATTTCGGTGGAAAATAACTTTATTTAACAATAAAAGTTGAATTTTTATTCCTTTAAGTTTCGAAATTAGTAACACCCAAACGTTGGATATCCCATAAAGTGTATATATGAATGATCATCGTGACGAGCTGGCTCGATTTAGACGTATCCATCAATTGACACAAACTAGTTTCTTCTCTTCTTCTTCTTCTTCACTGGCGTAGACACCGCTTATGCGATTATAGCCGAGTCAACAACAGCGCGCAAGTCATTTCTTCTCTTCGCTACGTGGCGCCAATTGGATATTCCAAGCGAAGCCAGGTCCCTCTCCACTTGGTCCTTCCAACGGAGTGGAGGTCTTCCTCTTCCTCTGCTTCCCGCGGCGGGTACTGCGTCGAATACTTTCAGAGCTGGAGCGTTTTCATCCATCCGGACAATATGACCTAGCCAACGTAGCCGCTGTCTTTTAATTCGCTGAACTATATCAATGCCGTCGTATATCTCGTACAGCTCATCGTTCCATCGAATGCGATATTCGCCGTGGCCAACGCGCAAAGGACCATAAATCTTTCGCAGAACTTTTCTCTCGAAAACTCGCAACGTCGACTCATCGGTTGTTGTCATCGTCCAAGCCTCTGCACCATATAGCAGGACGGGAATTATGAGCGACTTATAGAGTTTGGTTTTTGTTCGTCGAGAGAGGACTTTACTTTTCAATTGCCTACTCAGTCCGAAGTAGCACCTGTTGGCAAGAGCGTTGGATTTCCAGGCTGACATTGTTGGTGGTGTTTACGCTGGTTCCAAGATAGACGAAATTATCTACAACTTCAAAGTTATGACTGTTAACAGTGACGTGAGTGCCAAGTCGCGAGTGCGACGACTGTTTGTTTGATGACAGGAGATATTTCGTCTTGCCCTCGTTCACTGCCAGACCCATTTCTTTCGCTTCCTTGTCCAGTCTGGAGAAAGCAGAACTAACGGCGCGGGTGTTGAGGCCGATGATATCAATATCATCGGCATACGCCAGCAGCTGTACACTCTTGTAAAAGATTGAACCTGCTCTATTAAGTTCTGCAGCTCGAATAATTTTCTCCAGCAGCAGATTGAAAAAGTCACACGATAGGGAGTCGCCTTGTCTGAAACCTCGTTTGGTATCGAACGGCTCGGAGAGGTCCTTCCCGTTCCTGATGGAGCTTTGAGTGTTGCTCAGCGTCAGTTTACACAGCCGTATTAGTTTTGCGGGGATACCAAATTCAGACATCGCGGCATAAAGGCAGCTCCTTTCCGTGCTGTCGAAAGCAGCTTTGAAATCGACGAATAGGTGGTGGGTGTTGATTCTCTTTTCACGGGTCTTTTCCAAGATTTGGCGCATGGTGAATATCTGGTCGGTTGTTGACTTACCAGGTCTGAAGCCACACTGATAAGGTCCAATCAGTTTGTTGACGGTGGGCTTTAATCTTTCACACAATACGCTCGACAGAACCTTATATGCGATGTTGAGGAGGCTAATCCTGCGGTAGTTGGCGCAGATTATGGGGTCTTCTTTTTTATGGATTGGGCATAGCACGCTTAAATTCCAATCACTGGGCATACTTTCGTCCGACCATATTTTACAAAGAAGCTGATGCATGCACCTTATCAGCTCTTCGCCGCCGTGTTTGAATAGCTCGGCCGGCAATCCGTCGGCCCCTGCCGCTTTGTTGTTTTTCAGGCGGGCAATTGCTATTCGAACTTCTTCATGGTCGGGCAATGGAACATCTGCTCCATCGTCATCGATTGGGGTATCGGGTTCGTTTTCTCCTGATGTTGTGTGTTCACTGCCATTCAGCAGGCTAGAGAAGTGTTCCCTCCATAATTTAAGTATGCTCTGGGCATCGGTGTCTAGATCGCCTTGGGGGGTTCTACAAGAGTATGCTCCGGTCTTGAAACCTTCTGTAAGCCGCCGCATCTTTTCGTAGAATTTTCGAGCATTACCCCTGTCGGCCAGCTTATCAAGCTCTCCGTACTCACGCATTTCGGCCTCTTTCTTCTCTTCTGTCTGCAAATGCGTCTCGCTTCCCTCTTCAGCTCTCGGTATCTATCCCATCCCGCACGTGTTGTGGTCGATCGTAACGTTGCGAGGTAGGCAGCCTGTTTTCTCTCCGCTGCGACACGGCACTCCTCGTCGTACCAGCTGTTCTTTTGCGCTTTCCGAAAACCAATGGTTTCGGTTGCAGCTGTACGTAAGGAGTTTGAAATGCCGTCCTACAGTTCCCTTATACCGAATTGTTGACGAGTGCTCTCAGAGAGCAGGAGTGCAAGCCGAGTAGAAAATCGTTCGGCTGTCTGTTGTGATTGCAGCTTCTCGACGTCGAACCTTCCTTGTGTTTGTTGGCGTGCGTTTTGTGCTGCACAGAGGCGGGTGCGAATTTTGGCTGCAACAATATAGTGGTCCGAGTCGATGTTAGGACCTCGGAGCGCACGATCATCTAAAACACTGGAGACGTGTCTTCCGTCTATCACAACATGATCGATCTGGTTGGTGGTTTTTCGATCCGGAGACAGCCAGGTAGCTTGATGTATCTTCTTATGCTGGAATCTAGTACTACAGATAACCATATTTTGGGCCCCGGCGAAGTCGATCAGCCTCAACCCATTTGGGGATGTTTCCTCGTGGAGGCTGAATTTACCGACCGTAGTGCCAAAGATATCTTCTTTGCCCACCCTGGCGTTGAAGTCGCCAAGCACGATTTTGACATCGTGGCGGGGGCATCTCTCATAAGTGCGCTCCAAGCACTCATAAAAGGCATCTTTGGTCACATCGTCCTTCTCTTCCGTCGGGGCGTGGGCGCAAATCAGCGATATGTTGAAGAACCTCGCTTTGATGCGGATTGTGGCTAGACGTTCATTCTCCGGAGTGAATGATAGTACTCGGCGACGGAGTCTCTCTCCCACCACGAATCCAACACCAAACTTGCGCTCCTTTATATGGCCACTGTATTAAATGTCACAAGGACCTACTCGTCTCTGTCCTTGTCCCGTCCATCGCATTTATTGGACGTCGGTGATGTCAGCCTTTATCTTTACGAGGACATCTACCAGCTGGGCAGCGGCACCTTCCCAATTAAGGGACCGGACATTCCAGGTGCATGCCCTCAAATCATAGTCCTTATTTCGTTTGCCGTGGTTGTCATCAAAAGGGGGGTCTCTCATCCGAGGCTGTTTTATCCTTTTCATTGGGGGTGTTTTTTCACGTGGCGGGTCCCAAACCCAGCGCACAACCCTATGCAGGGGGATGTTTTGCCTTCTCACTTTAGCTCGCCTTCGGATGTTCTTAGGCTACCCAGAGGATACTTGGTCAAAGACCGGAAGTCGTGAGCTGCTTGAGTCATATGTAAAAGAATCGTTTCTGGCCACTCCCAAGTGCATGGCGATCAGAGAACTTTCCTCACTTGCGTGAACTTCTACACATGACTCCATCCATCATCGTGACGAGCTGGCTCGATTTAGTCGTATCCATCAATTGACACAAACAAGTCCCTTCTCTTACTCCCAAGAAAATGCTAAATTGTCATAAATGCCGATGTCAAATCACTATAACATATAGCTGCCATATGACGATTTAAAATCAAGGCTTGTTTAAAAAAAATTTTAATTTGACAAAATATTTTCACGAAATTTGGCATAAATCTACAAAACCACTCTTTTCAGAGTTTTAATTATTTATTATTTTATTTTTTTTTAGCGTCCCAAACAATTCTCGTTGACTACATCTCCTTCGTTGGTTATATTATTAAACTGTCTAAAAATAACTCATAACAACCAGAGGTATTGGAAAACAAATATCGTAAACATCTGGGAAATAAGTACATCGAATTACTTAACTTCTTCCTAGCGGAGGATTACCCTTATTAGAGTCATTTACTATTAATAAGTAAATTAATTACTATTAAATCTAATTCAGATATTCGTTGTTTTCGATATCATACCTGTTTTTATGACCACCGCTGTTCTATTTCTTTAAAGTTTTGACAAAGCGAGCTGTGGAAAATATCCTGTCTCAACCTGCTGAAGGCTTGGTAACTAGTTATTTGCATAGATAATGTTCCAACATTTCATCATCCTCCGCGCATGCTCTGCCTTTCACCGATTCCTTTTTACCAATGAAGGTGAGAGATAGGTGCATTATGATGGCCCCAACAAAGTTCTTTCTTGCCTAAAAGTAAAAGCGGTTTGGTCTATCCACTATTAACACTACCCCAAAATACCTTTGTGGTATGGCCTGTGTTGCTAGTGTTCCAAAACCAGTATTTCTCTATAGTCCATTGATTGAAGCAACCCTTGGAGGAAGTGAATGGTTTAGGGCAGCTTATTTAGCCCAATCAGGGCATCTCGTCTACTTTTTCGTTTTCTTCTATTCCTTTATGACTTGATACCAAGATCACTTTTACTGCCCCACTGAGAGTCTAGTTAGTATCTTCTTGCATAAACAAATGAATTGAAACTTAGGATAGACTTAACGGATAACATTAATTGCTGTTTGGCTTCATTGAAGGAAGCTTATGGACTTCCTATGTAGAACAGAAGATCTCTTGGCTGCTTTTATTATTTTATGCCAATTTGGCCTCAAAGACTAAATTGCAGTCACTTAATTTAAAACTTTTTTTCGTGTTTGAAAGCCCAATATCTATTTTTACCATTTTATTCATCGTGAATAAATAGATTTCGCCATAGAAACAATCGTCATAGAACCATTGGTCCATTCCTCTCTACTGATAAAATTAAACTATGTGTTAAGTTACCGATGAATCTCCTTAACCCGGGGTCTTATACGGAACTATATGTATGTGTGAGACGGATGACACTTATGTAGAGCCAATAAACCAAATGGGGTCGTAGACTCAACTTTGAGGCAATATCAAATACCTAATTAAGGTTCCTCCACTGTGCGGCCAATCAATAAATCATTAGTCCTGATATGATAATCAGTGAAACTGAGGAAGCTTCCAAATAAAGGAGAGTTAGAAATTTTCGTTCTAGAAACCCCTGAGATGTGAAAAACTAAGCAAACTTCCTTTACCAACCTTGCAACCAACCAACTCCCTTTAATATACTGACCACCCTAACTAACTCGACATCCCCTTGCACTTATTAAAAATGAAAATAAACAAGTGATTTCACCGAAATTTGCTGCCCAAAAATTTTATGACATTTGAGACCACAATTTTATAAATTGCAATGTGAGTAGCCAACCACAGAAAATGAAAAAAAAACAACAAAACGAAGTAATTCATACACGCTTGATGCATTTGTAGTACAATCAGTCACTGAGTGAGTCACTTAGTGGTTGCAGGACACACAACAAAAACATACTGTGTAGTATATTTTGTTTCAATTATACGAATGTTTGCTGGCGCTGCTGTGTTGCAAGGCAAGCAAATATTTGTAAGGCACTACATGAAATGGCAATGTAAACAAAGCCAAACAGACAAAAGTGATGTGAAAGTTGTGTGAACTGGATGGCGGCTATGTATATCTAATACTATATGTGTGTGTGTGTGTACTTTCGTATGACAATTGTGCTTTACAAATACATTCTTATACACATGTGTTTGTGATTAACATTGAAATCATATGTGTGGCGTTAGCCGCCGGTGCAAGTGGTATGCTCGTAAGAATTGCTTGCAGTGCAAGTGAACACGCAACAACAACAACAAACATCATCCAACGAAATATTTAATCTAATGAATGAATATAAAATTTCCGCCTCAACTATTTTTATTTGTAGCTGTTTAATGTGCTTCTGATTTTCAACATCTGTTTTCATTTTTCCAAACGCGCCTCCTGCTACGGCCACCACGCATACATAAAGGGTGATTTTTTTGAGGTTAGGATTTTCATGCAGTAGTATTTGACAGATCACGTGGGATGTCAGACATGGTGTCAAAGAGAAAGATGCTCAGTATGCTTTGACATTTCATCATGAATAGACTTACTAACGAGCAACGCTTGCAAATCATTGAATTTTATTACCAAAATCAGTGTTCGGTTCGAAATGTGTTTCGCGTCCGTGTCCGATGAGCGATGAGGCTCATTTCTGGTTGAATGGCTACGTAAATAAGCAAAATTGCCGCATTTGGGGTGAAGAGCAACCAGAAGCCGTTCAAGAACTGCCCATGCATCCCGAAAAATGCACTGTTTGGTGTGGTTTGTACGCTGGTGGAATCATTGGACCGTATTTTTTCAAAGATGCTGTTGGACGCAACGTTACGGTGAATGGCGATCGCTATCGTTCGATGCTAACAAACTTTTTGTTGCCAAAAATGGAAGAACTGAACTTGGTTGACATGTGGTTTCAACAAGATGGCGCTACATGCCACACAGCTCGCGATTCTATGGCCATTTTGAGGGAAAACTTCGGACAACAATTCATCTCAAGAAATGGACCCGTAAGTTGGCCACCAAGATCATGCGATTTAACGCCTTTAGACTATTTTTTGTGGGGCTACGTCAAGTCTAAAGTCTACAGAAATAAGCCAGCAACTATTCCAGCTTTGGAAGACAACATTTCCGAAGAAATTCGGGCTATTCCGGCCGAAATGCTCGAAAAAGTTGCCCAAAATTGGACTTTCCGAATGGACCACCTAAGACGCAGCCGCGGTCAACATTTAAATGAAATTATCTTCAAAAAGTAAATGTCATGAACCAATCTAACGTTTCAAATAAAGAACCGATGAGATTTTGCAAATTTTATGCGTTTTTTTTTTTTAAAAAGTTATCAAGCTCTTAAAAAATCACCCTATAGATACATACATACAGGAACATATAAGGAGAAAATAAAAGAAGGAAAAATGTTAACTTTGGTTGCACCGGTGTTAGAATACCCTTCACAAGTACAAAGATTACAGTAAAAACTTGATTTTGATCGTTCAGTTTGTATGACAGCTATATGCTGTAGTGATCCGATCTGAACAATTTCTTCATATATTGTACCGTTACTTTAGAAAATAATTCATGCTCAATTTCGTGAAGATATATCGACAAATAAAAAAGTTTTCCATACAAGGACAGGATTTGGACTGGTCAGTTTGTATGGCTGCTATATGCTATAATGAACCGATTTCGGTTATTCCGACAAATGAGTAGCTTCTTGGAGTGAAAAGAACGTTTGCAAGATTTCAGAACGATATCTCAAAAACTGAGGTAGTTCGCATATAAAGAGACAGTCGAACAGCCGGGCAGACATGGACAGACATGGAAAAAGCAGCTCAGCTCGTCGCGCTGATCCTATATTTCTAGACTTGATAGGATCTTCGACGTTTTCTTCTGAGTGTTGCAAACATTATGGCAAACTTAATGCATAGTGTGCAGGGTATAAACATCATGAGGGCTTTATATGGTGTATAATTTACCTTTTCGTGTAATTGTAATGACTGCATTGGTGGCTGCTGTGTTTGTTGTTGTAATTGCTATTGTTCCTCTTGGCTGCGGGCGAGATTTCCTTTCCTACGACATCAGGCGCAAATTGCCTGTGGATGTTGCATGTTAAGAAAATTGGACATAACCACCGTTGTTGTTGTTGTTGTTTCTGCCATTGTTTTTGTTTTTGTTATTGCCATTACATTTGTTGTTATTATTATTATTAATATGGTGTTGGTAATAGGATTGATAAGCAACACAACACAAGAACGCCTCTCTGTAAGAAGGGTGAGTGTGCCTCAGCACACTTGGTTGCACGAATGGATGCTGCGCCTTTAGAAGCTGCATATGGCACATGCTACACACTTATATACACATAAATGAGTACTTATGTGCCAGCACATCTTCACTTACATAATCACCGATAAGTAGTTGTGCTCATATGTATTTTTGTGGCATGTGCTTTACGTGCAACACGCCATCAACAAGATGCGCGACACGCAAAAGTGTCAGAAAAATAATTTTTCTTTGCCGAAAAATTTCCAAACTAAAAGAATTATGGACACTTTCTTTTCGACGGCAAGCTGTGGCGAGTGCCCCCAATGCAAGTGGCAAGTGAAAGGAAAGTGAATGAATGTAGTGAAGTACAGCATGTGGCATGAGACGATTTATAGTTGCAGCAAAAGTAGCACGTGTATTCTAGAGCGCGCTATTATGCACGCAAACACACACAAACACTCAAACAGAGGGACACACGAACACTTTGCTGTCAGCCACAAGCTGTCTGCTGGCCTTGGATGCTGCATGACGACCACGACGTCGTTGTTGATGCTGATGAGCGTGCTGCTGATGCGGTGATGGCATTGCTGGCAGTGGTGGCGGTGGTGGTGACGACGACGTTGTCGACAACGCGCAACCGCGACCGAATTAGTGTATTGGATCCACTTCATCAGCTTTGAATTATTTGCCAGCCAAGCGTTCGAAGATCCCCCCCTCAATATGGCTTCTCACGTCTTCACTTGTGTCGCAAGCCACAAGCGTCACCGCCACATATGCTCGTAGGTATTATGCTCATTTACGAGTTGGCTAAAGAGTAGCTTGCACGCTGCTTGTGACTCACGTACATTTATATACGCGAGTATGCTACCGAAGTTTGTATGACACAGTGACTTGGAGAATTGATCTATGAATTATTTACTTAGAGGAAATTTTTCTGGGTATATCCCAAAACAATTGTGTGTTAGTATAAGCCTCTTCATTTTTTTTTTTTTTTTGTTTCGGAGGAGAGATCTTCCAAAGATAATGTTAGAGGGCGTCATCCTTGAGTTTATTATTCCTTCAATGGTAGTTCCCTCCAGAAGAAAAAGATATGTTCCGCGTTTTTATTTTGCATTTTTGCAGAATGAACATTTTGTGTCATCATCGTGGCCGAATCTGTAGAGGTACTCCCTGAAACAGCCATGGCCTGTCAAGGACTGCGTCAGATAAAAGTCTGTTTCCCCATGTTGCCTCTCAATCCAGGCTGGTATGTTCTTAATGAGTCTTTGTTTCCATCTTCTTTGTCTTTGCCACTCTTCGAAGCTCCCCTTTCCCCTTCTCTCCTTTTTTCGAATCCACTTACCAAGCACGTCCAGGGTTAAGCTGACCGTTTCTAGTTTTTTCTGTCCGTAATAATCACCGCTTCCGTCTTTTCTCCGGCCAGCTGCAGCTTAGTTCCCGCGTGCCAATCCTTAATTTTTGTTTTGGTCCCATTGCATAAGTTTTGAATATGAGAGAATTCCTTCGCAACGATGGTCACTGCAATGTCGTAGGCATAGCCAATTATTTGAGTATCTTTTGGCAGCGGTAGGCATAACACACTGTCGTATAGTACATTCCATAGTAACGGACCCAATACGGAGTCCTGTGGTACTCCATCTGTCACGACGTAGCTTTTTGGACCTACATCGGTGTCGTACAGTAGCAGTCTGTCAAACAGATAGGTACTAATTTTCTTAAGCAGATATCCCGGTATGTCCCTCGCCTCTATGGCCCTAAGAACATGTGAGCAGAACAGTCAAAATCACAGAATTCGCTAAAGACACTGAAGGCCTTCCCAGCCGAGGGTTATAACAAGTGTATGGGAAATATATTAAACATTGGAATACTCCTATTGGCTCTAAAAGAAGTATATTTAGAAGATGATAGTAAAGATTTGTATTAAACTAGGAATAACTGTACTTTTGTACTTTTTTGACAATCATCTTGCTTCACCTTCTTCAGCTCGTCTAAAAATATACGTTTTCGGGTGGTCTGCAACGAACGACATCCGAGGCGGCGATAACATCCTCATTATACTCAAGTTTTGGTCCAGCGAGTAACTTTTTGTAATTTAAAAAAAACAAAACCAATTTTACACAGAAAAAAATTAGGTGGATCGTGTTGATTCGACTGAGATGTAAGCCGGTATATTCTTAAATAAGGCTATTTTCCCCCATTCGATTTCGAGTTGAATCGATGCAATAATTATAGCAACACATATGTACGTAATAGAGCCATTTGACTAACCAGGGCTGTGATACAACCAGGCTTGAGGATGACTCCAGTGAATTGTTTGAGAAAATCACCTGCAATATATTAGAGCAGAATATCGATCCCTTTCTGGGACCTCGATGAATTGTTTCCGATTTTCTTCCTTCCGTCCTTCACTGCCTTATAACTTTAGGCCTCTCTAGATAGTTGATGAAGTTCGAATACACGACAGTAAAAAATGTTATTCGCGATAGGAGAATTTTCGCATTCTGAGCAGATTTCACCAATAAAGTCCACTGTCCTTTATCTCTTATGGTACCAGGTTGCCAATGCTTTATCAAAGGTCTCGAAAGGACTCAAAAACTCCTTCTGATTGAGCTTAATCCGTGTTAAGCACTATACTTAAATAGCCTGAATGTTGGTCTCGTTGGCCAGAGTGAATAAATTTGACACCCATTGCGTCAGCGGGTGTCTACTATTTCTTACAGGATACAACCCTGGCTACAGTCCTAGTTTTGCCGGGAATAAAAAAGTATCGGAGCTCAAAGTCCATTCAGCGTAACCCAGGATACACCATGCGCCCAACATTTATGATCAATTTTATAGGAGCCCCAGTTACCACGTTATGAGCTGTTCGATTATAATCTCTTTTGGGATAGACCCTTTAATATAACCTAGCCTAAATTTCTCTCGTACTTTTAATCAGCAGTCTGTCAAAGCAGAAGCGTGGCCTTTTATCAAGTTTTCTTCCTTGATAGCCAGTTGTGAATCACCCGGGTCCTATCAAAAACAGAGTCGTTTTGACAGTCGCTGTAGATGTAAAAAAGTCACTGTATACGACATCTCAAGATAATTTGATTTAACTGCACGATTTCCTTCTACACACAAAATCGAAACATCGATTTTCGTATAATTTCAGTCAGTTCAATCAAATGTATAATGATCCGAATCGGCAGTTTCCAAACGTCTGCAACATTAGATTAAAATTTTAAAAACTGGGGAACCAGCTCCCTCAAGACAGAAAGACGAACGGAAAGACAGAAAGAAAGACATATGGACCTGGCTAAATCGATTCCGTTCCTCACGCTTAATCATTAACTTATGTACATACATATCTTTTAGGGACTCCGTCGTTTCCTTCTGGGTATTACAGAATCATTTTCATACTATAACTTCGTACTTTCCAAAAAAGGTAAAATCAGAATAATTTTCCAAACCACTGTATATGCGTGATTTTACTGGCGAAATATACATATACTTCCGGAGAGTGGTGTGTGTACGAACATGAATTTAAACATGTAAGTACACATGTTGTCTGCCGTTGAGGAGACAGTAAGCAGCTCTTAGTATGCGGCGTTAATTAGCCGTAAGTGTTGCCATTTGCTGCCACTGCAACAACAAATGCATACATGTACAATTTACGAGCGCCGTACCAAGAATGTGTCCCCCTCATTAAGTGTGACCGATGCGGAGCTCCGCGCAGCCCCCTCATCAATGCGCCAGAATACTTGAGCAGCACGGCCTACCTTACACTCATCTCGTGCGTCTGGAACTCAATTCTTAATGCGTTTAAGGCCATGTGAGTAATTCTCTGTGTATGCTCGTATATTTCTATTAGTGTATGTGTGCATGCTTACTTACATATGTATGGCATTGTGGCGTAATAAAATTCCAATTTTAATTCCACTGAAATTATTAATTGCATACCATAAAAGTCAACTGCCACCGCAAGCCGTTCGAGGAGCACACAAACAAACTAATGCTCCTTTGCCTTCGCTTTCGCCCCCAGGTCTGTCATATTTATACACAAGCGCGCTTACCCTTCCGTACCCGCTCTAGCAATATGTCCAATTTTAACTAATTTCTTGCACTCCTTCTGCGCTAATCCACTGCGTCATTTAATGTCGAGCATTTCCAAATTCTATTTACGATATTCCAACTGTCGGTGGTGTGCGAATGAGTGAGTGACTGCGGTGAATGACGCGTCACGTGGTGTGTCTGCAAGGAATACCTTACTAATTACAATATGCTGGAGTCGAAATAAAAGTGTTTTTGTTTAGCAATTTATTAAAACTGAAAAGGTTATTTATATTTTCTGGAAAAACACTTGAAGATTTGAAACATATACATATATTTTTCTCACCCTCAGTGGCTCAAATTAATTTCCGAATAATATTAGACATTCTAGTCTAAATTACGATGATATCAAAATCTTTGACCTGGTTGAGAGATTGCGCCAAAAACAATTATAAATCGTATATGAATTATCATCTTCTTTATTGGCGTAGTCGAGTTTACAACAGCGCGCCAATCGTTCTTCCTCTTCGCTGTTTGGCGCCAGGTCCTTCTCCACCTAGTCTTTCCAATGGAGTGGAGGTCTTCCCTTCCTCTTATTGCCTCCCCCGTCGGGTACCGCATCGAATACTTTCAGAGCTGGAGTGTTTTCAGCCATTCGAAGGTCATGACCTAGCCAGCGTATCCACTGGCTCTTAATTCCCTGAGTTACAAGTATGTCAATGCCGTCGTACAACTCGAACAGATCATCGTTCTATTAAATCATCAAATGTTGTCATCGTCCATGCCTCTGCACCATATGGCAGGACAGGAATAACGAATGACTTATAGAGTTTGGTCTTTGTTTTTTGAGAGAGGACTTTACTTCTCAATTGTTACTCAGTTCAAAGTAGGACCTGTTGGCAAGGGTCATTCTGCGTTAGATACAGAGGATGACATTGTTGTTCATGTTAATACGGGTTCAAAGACAGACGAAATTATCTACGACTTTTGAAGTTATGACGGTCAACAGTGACGTGGGAGGCATGACGAATGCAAAGACTGTTTGTTTGATGACAATAAATATTTTGTAAATTATATTGTCCCTTAAAAAAGGAACGAACTTTTTTTTACCTCCCTTCATAAAAGACCTTTTAGGCCCCAGAAAGAGTGGATACTTTACACATTCCGTCGTGCAGAATATCCACAATTTTTGCAAAGTTTAATAGAGGTTTGATATCTAATTTTAATATTTTAAACAATTCCTTGAACTATGAAGTTCGTAGGTATCTGAGCCGTTCTCCACAATGCCCCCTTCTCTTTACTTTTTTCATATGACATCGTTAAAGCTGTTTCCTTGAATCTATTATGGAACCTGGAGAATATGGATATATTTTGCTCAGGTTTTATAGCAAAGAATTCGTGAAACCTTGTATAGTAATGATTATTTGCTTCAGTGGACTTTCTACTTTTACCTCTTTGTGAGCAACTGCCTGCAGTGATTTTAAATAAGTCCGATCTTCATAATTCGAAAAATTACGACTTGTACAATCGACTCATAGAAGATTCTAAAATCTTGAAGAGATCTGCTTAATGAGAAGTCTTTTGGACAGTTTACAAAAATACACAATGAAAATGAAAGAAATTTAGATGAAACCAATTATAGCCATTGATAATAATCCACTAACGCTTATGAAAGGAGTTTTCCTTCGCGAGACGATTAAGTGGTGTCAAAATTTATTGAGAACTAGCCTGGCGGAACCCATCATGCCGACAGGTTGCTTATGCTCAATATTGCATACATGATATGCCCGGCAGATTAGCTTATACTGGCTGCCTCCCGTGGAGTACTTCTTTAGTTTCCTTTGTAATGTCAAATGAAGGTTCGGTTTAATTCTAGGTGAAGTATTCGTTGTACAGAACCTCAATAACTTTTACGAAGTTTATAGACCTAATATCTCCCATAGATACTTCAACTAATTCCTCGACTTGCGATGCTTCTTAATGCAGAAGTCGATTTCTAAGTAAGGCCGGACAGGAGGAAAGAAGTTGATTGAGCGTCTTTCTCATGAACATCCATCTCTCATGTGATAGCAGTAAGTTGTAACCTCTGACTAGGCCGACAACCGTTCTGCAGCCGTTTCGAGACAATATGTGTAAAAGAGATGCGTGTTTTCCTTCCGTTCATCTGCATATGATCTTAGCTATTCTGTGGTGTGCATCACCCTGATCTGTCTGTCAGCGCTTTGTGAAGTTTTATTATAAGTCGTTTTCCACGACTGCGTATTTCCCGGAAACCCTTTGTGACCAGGAACCCAGAATATAAGTAGCCGCTTCCCCAATAATTACAACCGATATGCATATCAGATAAATAAAGATCATACCTGACCACACTGCTAAGTTTGAGGGCCGTTGAAATGTTATTTATGGTTGTCACGTAAAACTTCTAAATCTCAGAACGTTAAGTGGAGCTTGGAGATCTAGAAAAGTAAATACTATAAAATGTAAACACCAAACTTTCGAAATTCGTTATAATCTGAAGAAATTAGTCTGAAACTACCACAATACCATCTGATAGATGTAAAATTCGGCCCATACCGCCGCGCAAGTGTTCAGGGAAGATCATGAGGACTTTGAAAACTTTTGTCACGAGATTCGTCCATTCACTTTTGTTAATGACGATTACGTCGAACAAACTAAAGAAACAGTACTGGAAAATCGTTTTGGAGTCAGATAGATAACAAAGAAGAAAGTCAGAGCCTCGCCTAAGGATCCACTCAACATATTAAGGTTATTATATTGGGCTAGACTCGTATCAAAAGTTCTGAATACTTGACAAAGTAGCTGAGCACCTTTCATTCATCAAACCCATGTTGACTGATGATGAGATGCCGGTATGTGAGCATGACGTCGAAACTGTCCAACAATCAAGTAAATGGCGCAGCAAAATGAGCCGAAACGAAAAAAGCAAAATTTCTTGAAAGCTTTAAAGGCCATTGTAACCGAATATTATAAGAAGTGTATGGAAAATTGTTCTCTCTTAGTCCACTTAAAACTTGTAAAGATTTCCGAATTCGAACCCCATCGGTTATATATGATATATAGGCATATACGAGTACTGTATGAGAGGATATACAGGTATTATTTGGCTGGAAGAAATACTTATCTGAAAAAAGACCTATAAACGAGTAAACCTATTAAATAAAAAACTCAAATTAATCAAGGAACTGATAAAACGGAATATTACAAAAAGGGTTTAAAACCTGTTACCCCAAAAAAAACGAAAACAGAAAAGAGTGAACTACAACAATAAATGCTGCTTAAAATAAAATAAATACCGCATGGAAAAACATTAAATGGCACAAAGAAGCGAATAAATAACAACAACAACAACGATGGGCGAAAACGACAATTACAAAAAGCATTTTCACATTCTCTGCCTGTTGTTTTTGTTTTTTGTTTTTTTGTGTTCGCCCTCAATCGCATTTTCCATTTCAATGCAACTTTCAATTTTCTCACAAATGCAAGTATTTAAATGCACCTGAGCGCCGACAACGAGCTGACGATCTGATAGCTAGTGATGCGAAGAGTGTACAAACTGCTGCACTGGACGGAGATTAAAAGCGATAAGCGTGGGCAGGAGGTCGGAGACTGAATGATGGGTGTTGCAAGCAGCCTGCAATGATGGCAAGGAAAGTTGGTGGTTGAATATTGTAAAAGTGTTATCGCTGCCGCTGAATTGTTGTTGTGCCAAACACTAAGTGGCAAGAGCAAAATGAGTACCCACACATGCATATACATACATTCGTGAGTTGCAGATGATGAGGTCACCTGATGCCCGGCATTGAGTGCAACAACTGAGCCAACAGAAGGAGCGTGAAATGAAATTCGATGCAAGCAATGCGACGGAGAGTGAGGCGTGGTGTGAATAGACGCTGCGCGCATTTCAAGGATCATTGACCGCAACCTGACATCTGCTTTCATTCACGTTGCTGCCTGACACACAATGCCGCCGTGGTGGCCGTTTGCGACAACGCGGTGCTACGCGCGATGCCACGGCGCGTTGCAATACGTTGTTTCGCTCACTTTCAATGCGCCAGGGATGAGCTTAGCTCTCACTGTTGACTGCGCGGTGTTTACGTTCGCGTTAAGGTAGTCGATAAATTAAGAGTGACGTGCGTGGAGGAAAAACTTCTGCCTAACCCTGCAGCCAGCCTCAACACTCAGCCTTCCACCAACACAACGCGGAATTTGTGCGTATCCAGGCTGTATTGAAACAATAATTTCCCAGCAAGAGCGACAGCTTTCCCAGCGCTCCACATCAACAACTTATTCACCCACAATCCATTGCACACACACAGCCTCTACCTCCGCTGCTCAACGCTGTTGGCTTCTGCGTGTTGATTTTTTCCGTAATTTCACTGCTTGCCTGCCACATTGTCACTGTCACTGCCACTGTCACTATCAGATCCACTGCTGCATGCTCGCTGCCCTCTCTCCGGCTATCTTTATCTCACTTTGTTCCTGCCAACTACACTTGCAACGTCAATTGACGTTGCCACAATGGCGTTTATTTATTTAATTTACTTATTGTTGCCGTCGGCTGTGTGTAGTTGCAGTTTTCTGTTGTGTTGCGGTGCTCTCTTTGTTGTTTGTCAATACACCGACCTGAGGTCATAACATTTCACATGGATCTGTGGTGAATTTTAAAATCACTTGCACATTTACTATTTTTTTAAATTTAACATTGATGGTGATTTGTTTCACCGGTGAGATCTCAAAAATCTTGAGCCTTCCTGGAAATACTCTTTTTTATGAGAAATACACCTTACGATTTGCCAATGCTTTCCAAGCGAGCGGTTGCTGCCCAAACAATACTACATTTTGTAATTTTCTGGTTGGAGCTCTCCGCAGCATTTTTTCTCCGAGCGAAAACGAAGATGAAAGTCAAAGTCCTAAGTCCTAAGATAATACTTTCGGAATAACTGTTTTTTCAATAACGTATCGATATAACTCAATCGTCGACTATTTACCCTGACGTCAGTATTTTCAGTACAAAAAGTTTGGCTGCCAATTTTGCTAGCGGTATGGGTTTTCTGTCTACAATCCACTAGATCGACTCCACTTTCTAACTCAATAGATTTAAAATAATCCCTGTTTGGATTATTCTAATTATTAAAAAACGTAATCCTAAAGTAACTAGGACTTCCAGAGCTCCTAGAAGTGACTAAAGAAATATAATTTCAATGCTCAAATTACCACAGAAGGGTTTGGCAGAGGTAAGATAATCTTAACCCAGCGCGTGAAGGACTTAAGTGGGGAAATACCATTGGCTTTTCTCCTCACAAACGACATCATTACTAAAATAATAAACTTCATGATGAAGTTCAAGATTATCCTTAGCAGTAAGGCTGCATGTATTGATTCCGCTCTCGAGCTGTTGCTGAGGGATAGTACAATCAAGTCATACACCGACGGCTTCAAAATGTCTGAGGAAATAAGTACAGAAAACAGAGATTTTTGCTATAAGTCGATGCGTAGAGATACACCTTCAACACAACTATCGCAACGAACGTACACAGCGACAGTCAAGCGGAAATTAAAGCGATCTCTGCGTACTAGATCAAATCGCTACTGATGCAGGAGTGTATGGAATGGCTGAATAGCCTAACAAAACGTATCAAGTGCACCTTATCTGAGTATACAGTCACAAAGGTATAGCCGGGAATGAATGGGCTGATGAGTTCGCCCACACCGCAGCATCCACCAACATGGTAGGAAATTAACCTTTTATTACGGTTAGTTTCCATACTATAAAATAGCTGCTCCGCAAGGTTGAAAGAGTGAGCAGGAAGAGTTATTCGCAAAAATTCCAAGGCATGCGCTATGCCAAATTGCTAATGGGTGGTAACAATCTTAACAGGTTTAAATAGGTAAACAACCTTCCAAGTGACAAACTCCGGCTACTTGTCGCTTTCTAAACTGGCCTTTAAAAGCTCTAGAAGCACTTATATAGCATGAACAAATTGCCGGTTCTTCGACATGGAGTCTGAAACTTCAGAGCACATGCTAATTAACTGCACAGCATACTGAAGACGCAGGATAAAGGCTCTTGGATCCATATTTACAAAAAGGGATCACATCGCCTTTAGCATCTGACAGTATATTGGAATTTATCAATATGATGGGGTTAAGTGAGTCATTGTGACTTAGGAAACGGCACAATAGACCTTAGGTGCACTTCTCATTTATTTTTCTTTCTAATATGAGTGGAATGCTTACTGGTCACAGCCTGGTATCGCCACAAGCCTGCAGAATGGAAAAGACTGCAAGAAATCTTAATAACATAGCACCATAGAAACAAAGAAGCACCTTTTGTGCGCTTGTTCCGCATTGACCAGGCAACACTTTAAGAATTTTGGGACTCAACGGTAAGCGGCCAAAAGATATATAGTTGGTGAGGTCACACAACCTATTAGCATCAAATGCTATCATCTTACCATGCATACCATCTGGTATCGCCAAGAACCAAAACTGGTTTATGCGTGGCTTTTTGGTGTATCAGACTAACCTAACCCAGAGTTACTCATGAAAGTTATGTTAGTAGTCGAGAGTATTTCTAGAGTCTGTACTAAATACATTCGCCTTATGAAAGTAGTATTAGTACTCAAAGATTTTCTAGTCTCCGTAGTAGATAAAGATCTTCGCTATTAACTTTTTTTAAAGTCGAGAAAAGTCGGTTGTCCTCCAGGCGCAAAGTGGCAGAGGGAATTATTGGTTAATTTTTCCTCAAAAATGAGCCCAACAATAAAGTAACGGTCAATGGGGAACACTAAAGATCTATTATTAATGTTTTTACTGTCTGAATTGAGGAATGTTGATGTGGGCGACCTTTGGTTCTAGCAAGACCCCAGCACATACTATAGAGGCAAAGAAGCACTTCATTTTATTCAAGCAAACTTCTGGTGAGGGCATTTTCTCACATCGTAGGGCAGTGGCGTGCCTTCCACGATTTTTTTGTGGAGTTACGCTAAGCCCGGGACGATTAACGAATAGGAAGAAAATATTCGGCGTATTATTCTCAACATTGGTCCCAAATAACATCTTTCTATTATGCACATACCCTCAATCACTCTTCACAACGCGAATTTTTTTAGTTTGAAATTTCTTAGAAAACTCCCGATGTTCATCTGATAATTTTTCTTTTCAAATTTTTTAAATTCACTATTTCTAAAGAAATGATCTTCCCATATTTATAAAGACTTCTGACGTTAGTAAAAACCCGTTCCAATTAATTAAATTTGCGAAAATAAATACTCTTGCCGATATATATTTAATACCTTCGAATTAATTGAGGCAACATTTCAATTCAGCAAATGAATTGCAAATAAAATCGCATATCGAATTTCCACGCATAAAAGCAAATGAAACTGTAGAAAACGGAAAAAAGTAAATGGAGCACCGTTACACATATCTATTAGGGTAAATACAAAGAGCGGGCGAGTGGCAAAAAGTATAAAACAAACACACTTGAACGGCAAAAAGGGGTCAGCAACTATAAATTAAAGCGTGAAGTGTATAAAAATGATACATAGTATCTGCAACAACTCATAAAAAAGTTGCAACAACGAAAAAAAAGAAACAACAACAAAAAAGGGCAAGCGATCAACTGTCAGTAAAGAATTTTAATGGTCCACAAAATGGATACGCTTAAATATGGCAAAACCGATATTGAAAATTGAAAGTTTACGCTCGACACACACTAAGCCTGCCGAATGCGTTTCAACCCTTTCAGCCAAAACGCAAAAATACGAAAATCCACAAAACAATAACTCCACGAATTCCATGCAAAAAACGCACGTATAACGACTACAATAACAAGTGAATTAACGCGTACTTGGAATTATATGGGCGAGTGTGTCTTTAAAACAACAACTGGCATATACACTTACTACTTTTTGCTACAATAATAATAATAACATCAACAGCTCAAAATCATCATCAATTCAAAGCGTCAATTAAACGCATCATCAATGCAACAAAAAAAAGCAATACAACAAAAAATATATGTATGTTGCAGTGTTGCATGAGAGGGCGTTAGAGGCGAAAGGTTGCGCCGCTGCCGCTCTCCATAGAGTTGTAGAAAAAGTATTATTTAATGGTTGACAGATGCTGCCACATTCAAGCGAAATTATTTGCAATTGAATGGAGTGTCAAACGGCTGTCAAGCACTTTAACATGTGACAATATGCACGAAAGTGATGAACTTGTTCGTCAGGGGAGTTGAAATGCTCGGTGCAAAAAAAACGTTGAAATAAAATAACAACATATTGTATGGGGAAACCATATATGATAACAGTGCCATGAAATGAATTGTAATCAACGAGTGATAACAACTCAGCAACCGAAAAAGGAAAGCATTAAATTAATTAGATTTTATCGATTATTGATGAATGAAACTTTAGTGAATTAAATTAAATTGTTTGGCACTGCTCACAGAATACCTTTGGTTGTTAACCATTACATAGAGAAAACGCCATAGCTTTTAAAAGATATTATCTGTATAAATCAGTTTAATTTCGCCGAGTTTCGAAGAGTATAGCAGCAGTCGATTAGGCACGAAGGCGATACTTTATCATCAGAAATTCATTAATGTGGCATTAAAATGAAGAAGCTCTGCAATGCTATTGTTGTTGTTGTAGCGGTTATCTAGTATCCGCTTGGGATTAACATTTAACATTCAAGTTGGTTATCAACAAAATTGTCTAGCGGTAGATCCTGGACATGCGCTGTTTCGACGAGCTAAGACCATAGGGAGTTGGGAGTTCGCTGGGTATGCAAGAGGTAATTAATGCAGGGACTCATTGTATGCTGAAAATATTTTTGGGTTATCGATGTTGATTTTGCATAAGTAGGAGTTTAATCTGCTACAGTTTTTACTTATAGTACGAAGTTTGACAAGTATCACCATTTACTGAGAGGGAGTCAATGAAGGTGTTGATTGTCCCATTGTATATGACGGCCAGGACGTGCCTAAAGTTCATTGCGTCCGAAGTCTGGTTGGAGTGTTGCTCGATATCGTCGATTTAATCAAGGAAACAGCTCTTGATGTTCTTAGGAGATGGTTCCGCTTCAAACAGACGACAGCATGGATGGATTTTGACTGTCATTAACAAATTTTTACCAATTAAAAATCTGGAAGTGATCCGTTTACGCCGATCTACAAACTCGTCCTCACTTTTTGGAACATATTCAAGGAATATATGAACAAAGTTGCAGGTTTTTCAAATTTTACTCAAGTTACAGCTTGCACCGATAGACGTAAGGTCGGAAAGAAATCCGGATTTCAACTCGTCTCGTCAACCTGTTCATTTATGTACAGGGTGGCGCACGAAGCATGCTACAAAAGCAAACCGTTTTTTTTAATCAATGCATTACATGTATTTTTTTTTATTGTTTAGCAAATTTTATTTTATTTTATATAATTAAAAAAATTTAAAAATTGGATGACCTTCATGCTCAATCACCCATATGCGAGCCTTATTAAAAATTATTCATTGCATCCTGAAGGGTTGTAGTCGGGATTGCCTCAAATATCGACTTATGTAATGTACTGCTTAAATTCTGGCAGACTTCGGTTTTATTTTGTAGACTTTGTGCTCGACATAATCCCATAAAAAAGTCTGGTACAGTCAGGTCAAGCGACCTTGGGGACCAGCGGAGAGTGGTGTTGCTTGATATTAAGTTGTTTCTAACCGCCGTTTCTTTGTACGCAGTTGTTCCATCTTGCTGAAACCAAACGCTATTGAATGGGATGCGTATTAGGCGCAGTTCTTGGTAAAAAACTCGTTCAACATCTTTAAATAACGATGTACATTGACACTTACTGTTACACTATTTTCTTAGAAGTGTTCAAATTCTGTCTCGAGGATTATTTGATTTAAATCAAAATGGGCCTCAAAGATATAAACAGGCAATTGATCAAGTCATTGTCTACTTCGGCCATTACAATCATTTTCTGGCAACATTCTAGGCGAATAAACAAATGTAGAGTTACAAACAGTGAAATTTTGAGAAGGGTGAACCGCAATAGAGAGTAGCTAAGGACTATAAAACAAAAAAAAAGGCACCCTAAGTATGAGCTCTTACAATTCATTATCCAAGGAAAAATTGAAAGAAAGCCGGGTATTGGCCGTAAACAACTTTCGTGGCTTGGAAAAATTTGACAATGGACAGTCATTCAGATCTTTGGCAACTTCGTAGATGTGGCGAGAGATAGAGAGAAATATTCTGTCATAATTAAAAACCTGTGATTTTTTTTTAATGTACAATAAATATATCTAACATAACATTATTATGTTATTATTAATCTTATAAATATTGTACATATTATTAAATGTTATATGATCACCAATATTCGAATAAGAATTGGCAAATAAAGAAGAAGGTACACATCAAGAGGGCTTAACTGGTTTCGTACGGCACAGATTTAAGTCTTCATGAATTATCCGTTGTCCGCGATCGTTTCTTGCACACAAACATACGAGTCTCGATGGTACGGTCTTCTTGCTATACCAAGAATGATAGAATACAAGATTACGACACTAGTTTACCGTTAGTTTTTTTCGGTTTAGCTCTTGACAATTCTTACAAAAACAAATACATTGTGCAACAATTTCGTGACCTCACACTTCTGCCTAGAGAAGAACAAGCATAGAAATGCATACAAATTGTAAACAGAAAAGTAAACACTTTTGGAAATTCCCAAAATAATATTAATTCATTCGTCTTTGCAAGAAAAATTTCAGTGGAATGTTTAGAATATTGTTGCGAGAAAAGATATACATAAGTAGTTTTAGGCACATCCACAATAAATAGAGTAGCATTTGTGAAAATTGTTCAAATGAAGAAAACCAGTGAAAGTGTACGGTTGTATTTATTTAAATTTCTAAGCAAAATATAATAATTTTTTAAAATGAAATGTGCAGTGGCTTGTTGTAATAATTATTATGCAATTAAAGGATCGAAAACGAGTTTTTTCAGTTTTCCGGCCGATTTAAAAGTTGCCAAAAAATGGGTGTTATTTTGCAAAAGAAATGATATATTTAATACTAAATCCTCTTTAATAAAAATATGTTACAAATATATCTTCAATTTAATTTCACAATTCTTTTATCATAATTTCATACATCTGATAAATCTCAACTTATAATATATGTATATATTTATATACAACACAAGAAACGTCTTCTACATTTGAATCACAACTTAATAGACAATTTTATTATTTATAGGCCGATATATTCCTTTATAAATGATTCAAATCTTTTCACTCAACAATATTCAATCGCTTCACTAAAACTTTTCATTAAAATCGAAATAATTAATAATATTTTGCGAATTTACAAAAGTGTTCACTTTTCTGTTTACAATTTGCAGGCCATTTGACAGTTTTTCACTCTTGTTCTTCTCAACACGCAACTATGACGTATCATAATGGCGGTTGTCGTAATCTTGTATTCTATCATTCTTGTTGCTATACTTACAAATTCGGCAAAATGTATTTACCAACCTCATAATGGTCTTTCCATATACCTCGGGAGAGTGCAGCCAAATCCCGTCTGAATTCCCTTTGAACGGAAATTACAAACTACAAAGCATGGTACCGCTGCACAGCGCAAATCCTCATTTCCTTATGGTTAACTTAACCGATGTACCTTCTATCGGTAAAGAACCTTCGTTTACCAGGACTTAACTGACAGATGGCTGCTAACTAGACATTAATAAAAGGTCCCTTAATATAATACATATATTATATTGACAATCAGCTATTCTCCCATCGAACTTACATACTTTCACAGCGTCTTATTTTTCGTTAATCCGATTAAGCTGAAATGTTGAAAGTTATGTATGACTGATGTAACTTATGCGGTGTATTTTAATTACTGTGTGATGGGTACCTTAAAACAAATTTGTATTAATTTAACCTAAAATTTTGATATTTTAAGGAATGTTTCTCTCTCTCTAAGTTCTAGATTCTACACAAAAGAATGTTGTAGACACGTGGATTTCATGAAGAAATATGACACTTACACTTAATTTACAGTAATAACCAATAATTTATTATAAAGATAAAGATTTGCTATGATTTCGGGTATGTAACATCCCCGACTGGCTCGATTCTATTCCAGGCGGCAGGCTCAATTTTTTACCTCTTTTTTCAGCGATAGGGTGTCCGTAATCAGCAAAACGTACCGATTTTTCACTTTCATGTCGTCAATCGTCTCAGGCTTATCTGCGTAGACAAACGATTCCAATAGCACCACAAAAATAGTCCACTGTGTTATACGCCGCGAGATAATACCCGAACCAATTACTTTCAAAACATTGATCACCTGCAAGGTATGTGATCCGTCTTCTTGGTACCAAAGCTCGTCCACATTCGTGGTCAACATTCTCCAATTCACGCAATAAAATGTAAATAATCAGGAATCATGTAATATATTGCTACCTCAAATTACTAAGAACAAGTTTACAAGTAACGAGTGATCCAAGTGGAGGTTATTTTTTTTAATAACCTTTTTAGATATATCATGCGTGAGTCATGTCAAACTGTCATGGCATTTTTGTTCAGCATTGTTTGGCATTCTATCGTGAAGAGACTTACCGCTGAACAACGTTTACAAATCGTTCAGCTTTATTACGAAAATTCACATTGTGTCGCACATTTCGCTCAACTTATGGCGTATTATTCGCCATACCATCACCTATTTTGAGACCCATCTTCCATTATTAGATAATTTACCACCGAATACATTACGTCCGGCACACAGTGAATAAAATATATCACCCGTTGCTGAGAGTGTACACGAAGAACATGGAGAGTTGATTCGGCGTCGATCGCAACAACTTGGACTGACTTATGGGACGACTTGACGCATTTTACTTCGAGTTCATAAATTCCGTTCGACCCTTCTAAGCTGCATCGCTTCGCTCTACGGGCTCTTGAAAAGTTCCAGGAAAATCCGACGTTTTCGTGACAAATTTTGTTCAACTATAAGGCTCATTTCCGGTTCAATGGGTATGTAAGTAACAAAATTACCGCATTTGAGTCGAAGATCAACCTGAAGAGAGTTCAAGAGTTGCCATGTCATACAGAAAAATACGGTTTGATGCGGTTTGTGGGCCGTTGGAATCATCGGTCCAAATTCCTTACATTCTGATGCTGGTGGGAACGTAACCGTCAATGGAGACTGTTATCGCGCCACGATAACCGCCTAGTTGATGCCTGAATTTGAAGCTCGTAATCTATACGATACCAGTTTCAACAAGACGGCGCCACTTTCCACACATCGCATCAATCAATGGATTTATTGAGACAACACTTGGGTGAGCAGATAATTTCGCATTTTGGGCCGGCCGATTGGCCACCCAAGATCGTGTGATATCACACTGTTAAGCTTTTTTCTGTGTTAAAGTCTAAAGACTATGCGGACAATCACGCTTCGATTCAGATCTTTCTTGCAAAACATCACACTGCCATTCGCCAGTTACTCGAACGTCGTCAAAATGCTAGAACGAGTAATGGAAAATTGGACTCAACGAGTGGACTATCTAAGACGTAGCCGTGGCCAACATTCGAAAGAGAAAATTATCAAGAAGTAAATGCCAAATAACGTACCTTTGGAATGATAATATACATTGCCTATTAAATTTGAAGCTTCGCGTTTTTCAATAAAACGGATGGAAGGATAAAAGATGGATCACTCTTTATATTGGTCCCACAAATTACAAAGAACAAGTATACAAGTACTTACCGCACTTCTTATGGTACCACATACATGCACTCAATTGTACATTACAGGTATACAGGTGATCTATTTATACACATAAATACTTCTAATAAGTTCTCTCCCTCTTATGACCCCTCTATTCAAACAAAAGTCAGTTTTTATTAAATTTTATATATTTTTTTAGTTTTATTTGCATTTCTTATTACTCACATGAGTCTTTATATTTCGTGTATGTATTGGTGTGTGTATGTGTTTGTATGGTGGTTTTGCTTGTTTATGTTTTTTCGCAACTCTTCGTTATTTAAACATTCATAAGTGTTTCCATCATTTTAATTAAATTACTTTTCATTACATTATGCATAAAGTTAATTCATTACTTTTTTATATATTTTTTATATATTTTTTGTTGGGTTTTTGTGTTTTTTCTTCATTATTACATATGTGTGGGTGTGTATATCGTATTTAGTTAGCTTAAACAATACAATATTAAATTAATTATTATTAATTGTAATTATTACATTTTATCCATTAATTTTATTCTACTAGTATATAATAGTAATAGTAATAATAATTTATTATGCTTACTCTCACTTTGCGCTAAATCGATTGTTTTTTGCAATACATTTTCAATTCACTTAGTTCGTATTGTTTTTGTTTTAATTTTTTTTTTTAATTTTTGTATTTTTTTTTTCTTCTTTGTTTACTATTTACTTAGATATACTTTTTTATATTTATGTGTGTGTGTGTGCAAACGCATGCCACATTTCCGCTTGTTCTAGAGTTATTTATTTATTCAGTATTTTTTTTGCATTTTTCTTTGTTTTGCTTTTGCTTTGCTTCATGTTTACTGTCAATTAAATATTGAATGTGTAATTAATAGTAAAATTTATACTCTGCTAAAGTTAAACATGTGACGTAATATATCTTCATTAATTGAATGCACAGAAGCAAGAAAAAAACTAAAAAAAAAAAAACAAAAAATAAATATATTTTTATCGCTTAAAATATTTGCTGTAATCTATTTGATTAAAAATTAACTACTACTTCAATATACAATATTAGGATATTTGATTTTTCTACGTTTAAATATGAGAGGCGGGCAAAGCGAAGGTACTACAGGGTGTATAAGTTTGTAAAAAAAAAGAAGCAAAGAGTGTAGAGAACCAAAAAATAACAATTTCCAAAACAAACTAACTTAAAAAATTATTCACACAAAGACAGTGATTTTTGTAAAAAAAAAATAAAAAAAAATTTTGTTCAAAAACCACAGTGATTTTTGTTAAAAAAAAAAAAATAAAAATATTTTAGTTCAAAAAATTTTGAAAAATTTAATTTTAAAAATTCTCAAAATATAAATTCTTAAAAAATATTAAATATTGTTAGTTATTTTGTCATAATTTTATAAGCTTGCTATACAAAATGGTTCTTCGTTATCTTAATTTTAGTAGTTTCTTTGAAATATACAAATTTTTACAGTGTACACAGTGTGTGAAAACTCTAAAATATAGATACATGTAAATATAATTAAATACGCAATTCTCTTACAATAACTTTTTACACATTACAAATACAACTTAATAGCTAATTTTTACAAGTCTTGTGAGTTGGTTGAATTTTATATATAATATGTAGGTATGTTTATACGCGTATATATAAACTATTACTAAATTATTATCAAGTGATAGGCATTGGTTTTGAAATAAAAATGTAAAAAAAGTTTCATACGACTTTAAAAAAACTGCTAAGATTATGCAGAAGTTGAGAAAAATGGACAAAAGTAATAAAAAAAAAACATTTTTTATGAATAATTATATTTCTTAAAATAAACTTTTTAAATTAAAAATTTTGGTTTCATATTTTAAGCACGAAAAACAATAATTTTGTTTATGAGCATAGTTAAAAACAGTGGTTCTTAATAAAAATTTTTTTCGTTTATAAAAGTTTGGAGAGTTTAATCTTTACTGCATATAAGCGTGAAGAGTTTAGGCGAGTGCGTTTAATGGTTGTTTCAAATAAAAAAATGTCTTGAGCAAGAGTAGACACATGGACACATACAATTTTTATACTTTAAAAAATGTTGTAGAGTAGTGTTTTGAAACGATTTCTAAAGATATGAAAGAAAAGTTGTAGCGTTTCAAAATTAAATACAATTTATTTCATTAATTGCAGAGTTTAAAAAAATTTGTAGAGTTTGGATTTATTGATTTTGAGATTAAAAGTAAACTTTTCGAAGAGCCGAATTCAATTTAGGCATAATTCGTTAAATGGAGAGATAGAAAAACTTTGTAGCTGTGGCTTTTTGAATTTAAGGATATATGTATGTATAATAAATTTTTGGAGTGCCGAATTCAGTTCAAACTTATTTCATTAATTTGAGGGTTGAATTTTGTAGTGTTGGTTGTTTTTTTTTTTTTGAAGATATGACACAAAATTTGCAGAGTGTCGTATTCTCATTTCTCATTTCATTGCGAGATACAAAACAAATTTTTCGGAGTGCTAAAATCGTTTGAGATTTATTTCGTTAATTGGAATGTTCAAAAAAAAATTGTAAAGTTTCGATTTATTGAATTTGGAGATTAAAACAAATCTTTCGGAGTACCGAACAAGATTTAGACTTATAACTGGAGTTCCGAATCCAGCTCAGAGTTAATTGGAGAGTTTAAAAATTTTTGTAGAGTTTAGATTTTCTGAATGTGGAGATATTAAACAAACTTTTCGGAGTGTCGTATTTTATTTCGGCTTATTGCGTTAATTGGAGAGTTCAAAAAATTTTGTAGAGTTACGATTTTTTGAATTCAATTATCATTTCAAATAGCGCTGTAACTAATTTTTTTTAAATGGTTGCAATTAAAAAAAAAAGGCTGTGTAGAGTTTCAAAAACAATGTTAGTTTCGAATAAAATATTGATATCTTGGAATTATAAAGAAATTTTTTATAAATAAAAAAAATAAATATATTTTCCGTTTGGTTTGAAACATTTCTTTTACATTAAATAAATTTAAAATGTGAAACTCCCACATTGCTAAACATCCTGCAAACCATGTTGCCACATTGTAAATATTTCTATTGTTATTTAAAATTACTTACGTACGTCTTTTAAAAATCTACACTTACAACTGATTTTCTAATTGCTTATTTACCAATTTTGTTCTACTGTAAGCCTATGCCTACGTCTTTTCTAGCATACTGTATTACTGCTTCTGTGTGTTTATGTGTGAAAACTCCCCGTGAACTGTTTCATTTTAGTCTATGATGTACCGTTGTCAGCTTTTTTCAAGCACTCAGTTCATTATTTTAAACCTATTACTTTTACTATTTCAGCGTTAAAATATTTCATAACTTTTTTTTTAAATCAAATCTATTGTTTTTGCTACTTTCTTTTTGTCTATAATTATGTAAAAATTCACTTAATATTAAGCTTGTCGCTACGCTTAAATGCTCAAACTACAGATGCTTGTTTACAAAGCGCATTTAGATTTAGTGGTGTTGCCACATTATTCGAAATTTTGCGCAATATTTTATTTTTCATATTTCCAGTTGTTGAAAGCAAAGGAACATGCAACAATTTCATGCTCGCAATTCACGCTCAACTTAAAACTCGTACTTAGTGATTATTTACTTTAATTTTCATAAAAAATAACAATAAAAAATATTTCATAAAAACTTTGTGAAGCCAAACGTAAAAAACTTAAACGCAAATAACTATGTTACAAATACAATTATAAAAAAAAAACGATTAATTTTAGTTTTAATTTTTCAAATATTTTTTTTTTATTTTTTTATAATTTTTTAATCACAAATCATTGATGAAAACATAACCTGGGTACTTTTCGTACGCACTGTATGCTTCATAATTTTTTTCTCGTTTCTAACAATAGTTGAAGCGTCTTATTCTCTTTACATTAATTTGCGGCGCTTATTTTTTAATTATTTACAGTGTGTGTAAAATGTATACGGAAAGGAAACTTTGCAATTTTTCTCAGTGTGTGCGAATTTTTTAGTCTTTTGTTGTTTTGAAAAATCTGTATACTTGCGTATATAGTTATGTATATTATATTTATGTATGTATGTACGTTAAGGGGCTCTAATGCAGCAAGGACACTCTCAAAGGTATTTTCAGACAGTTTAGCATGCGTTTTCTAAGTAGTTTGTAAGTGCTAATTTTCTTCAGTGTAGTCAGATGTACAAACGTTATATACGTTAGGTCTATATACAGTGCAAGAGATCGTTTTATATAAAAAGTGACTTGTAAATACAGGAAATGTACAACCTTATCTACTAATTTTCGCGTATAATATTTTTTAACGAACGATTTTGAATATTTTAAGGTGATTTTTTATTTCGAACAACTGACCGGGTTTGAAGGCTGGGAATACATTTATAAATGAACTTTTTGTATACGTATTTTGTTGGAATAGTTAATAGAGAAATGTTTGCCTACAATAATCTTTAATGTCCTGGTTTTCAATGATGTACGGTTTTCAAAAAGGTTTTTCAATAAACCAAATCTAGACTTTTCGACGATATTTAAGCTTTAAGGTTCCTAAAAAATGTTGCAAGTTAATCTGAACATTTTGGAAAAAATTTACTAAAATTATTTTTGAAATTTTTTTTGTAGAGTTGGAAAATGTTTGGCGACCATTCTGCGAGTTTCGAAACTTGTGTCTGCAATTTTGAATATTGTATAACTTTTTGAAACATTTTTTTTGAATCACAGCTTCTGGTATACAGTTTTGGTTGGATACTTTTTGTGAAGAGTTAATGCCTTTTGTTTCCAATTCTAAAAATTTGTTTCGAAGAAAATGCTTAGGTATGGTATAGTATATTCGAAAATCTGGAATCTTAGTTTCTTTTTAGTTTTTTTTATTTCGCAGCTTTATGTTAAGCTTGCTAACAATGTTAAAAATATTTGGAGACATTTTTGGAGGATTTTAAAACTTCAGATTTAAATTTTTCAGCGGAAAATGAGATAAGTCTGAATAAGTTTTGAAAAATTGAAAGCTTTTAGTTAAATTCCAAGACTCAAATACTAAGGCCTTTTCGAAAATTTTGAATCTCATTTTCTTTTTAGTTTTTTGTTCCGGAGCTTTATATTAAGCTTGCTATACGTTTTAAAAATATTTGGAGACATTTTTGGAGAATTTCAAAATTTCAGATTTAAATTTTTCAGCGAAAAATGAGATATATTTGATTAAGTTTTGGAAAATTGGAAACTTTTGTTTCGTAAATTTGGAATTTTTCATTCGTATATTAAATTAATATTAAATTAATAAAAAATTTGAAACCCAAATTTTGGAAAATTTTGAAATTCTGAAAATTTATGATTAATTTTAGAAATTTTTTTTTTATTCAAAGCGTATTTTTTATTGTCTCGAATACAGTTGTTTCAGAACGCTGGTTTTCAAAAAATTTGAAAGCCTGAAAATCTTTAGAAATTTTTGAAAATCCAAGATGCCAAATAAGTAGTTGAAATGAAGTTAGGATTTTTTTTTCAGTTCCAAAATTTTTTAATTTTTTTTTTATATTTTTTTAATTTTTGGTAAAATTTTTCTTATTTTATGGAAATACATTTTTGGAGTTTTTGAAGAAAAATGCAATTGAAGCTTTAGAATTCGACAGATATTTACAGTATTACATGACCACGGATCAGGTCTTTTACGTAAGAAGCTGAGTAGAGTTGACAATTCTTCAAAAAATACATACTTAAGTAAATGAAAAAGAGATTGAGTGGGGTAAAACGATATAAATGCCTACAATTTCAAGAATAATTTCGGTTTTAAGTCGGTCCTCAGTTGTTGTTGCGGTGTAGGTAATTTCTAGTTTTTTGAAAATATTTTTATTCATTATTATTATATTTTTTTGTTGTTAATTTCTTAAAACTTTCAGTTTCAATCTTTTAAAATTGCTTTTAATGCATTTTCTATTAACTTTCAACATAGCTGATTTTATTTCGCGCTTTAGTGTATATACGTATATTTCTTTATGTATGCCGTTGGGTGTATAGTATTATCTAAAATCTTACCTGTAATAGTGTTTGAGTGCGCTAAATCACTTGCTTTTAATTTTTGCTTTTATTTTTATTTTTTTTCAATTACTGCATCTTAAATACTTTTACTTTACTGATTACTTGCATTAATTATTTATGCTTAACATGTTTTTACTCATTTACTGCTCTTAAATTCGGTAGTATCTTATGCTCTTTAAAATTTAGCTAAAACAAAATCAGTTTGTAACAAAAAGTGTGCAACCAAAAAGCGAGCGAGTCGTTCAAATATTGCTAATATTTTCATTTTACATTACGTTTTCAAATATTTTATTCTTCTCTCTTTTTAATTCTACAAATCACTCACGACTCTGTTTGCTACTAAATATTTACAAGTAAATTTTTCATTTACCATTTCGTTTTCGCACAGCTTTCGCTGCACGCTCTCATGTCCTCATGCACTTTTGTGATTGCTTTTGCAATTTCTCTCAGTGCATCACTTACTTATTTGCTTTGCTGGCTACTTTCTAGGCGTAATTCTTCAATTTCGTTGGCATTTCAGTTTTAATTCACTTTTGCGCTTCTAACCGTGCTTTTTCGTTTTCGTGCTATTTTTTTCTTTCTGTTGATTTTTGGTTTCTAACGGTTTTGAGCTACGTTACATATTTGCTTGTGTGTTGTTTCGGTTTTGGTTTCTTTTTTGTTCAGTGGGCGTTTGTTCTCTACAGAGTTTTCTTTTCTACTTTTCGCACGCATTTTCATTATTTGTTGCTTTGTTGTTTTACGTACTTTTTTCTTGCTGCAGTTCGTTTAGTTTTTTGTTTTTTGTCGGTGTCTTCAAGTTTTCTATTCGTTTCGGCTTATAACTTACATTTTTTTTTTGCTTTTTTAGCTATTTTTTCTGCGTATCTTTTGCCTTCACTGCCGCCTTTTTTGATCTATGGTATGTGATGTTTCAAAAGAACTGTCTATGTGTGCTATGTACTAATCGTAGAATTCACTGGCGTATTGCTTTCAATCTGCTGCCTTTGCTTAGAAAGAGAGATAAGCGCTGAAAGTAGAGATATAAGAAAACAAATCGTTTAAATTCTTAAGTTGTATACAAATTTCAGATAGAGGATAATAAAGGAAATTTTAAGTCTGGAGTTACAGCCAAGGTTACTGATTTTTATTAGGTTGCTTTTAGACTAGAACGTTTATAAGTTCACTACTTTCGACTAGATCGTTCAAAAGTTGATTTTAGACTAGATCGGTAGGTTTACTCGTATTTCGTCTTTGACGGTATCTATAAGACTTTTCAGATTGTACCTATTATATTTCAAATAAGTATCATTACCAAAATATTTCAGAAGAATGTTTTTTCATAATTTCAAAATAAATTTATAATAAGGGTAGGACATAGCGTTTTAAGTTCCCAATAATATTAAGATGACAGCCATAAAAACCAAAAAAAATTCTCTTAAAAACCATAAAATTATGTCAAGAGAAATGGATACAACCAGATCAATATCAAGACCTATTCTAGATGATCTCCACCTAAAAGCCTACCGTCGATCGACTAGTAAAATGATCTTATTGTTTTTGACGTATAATTAAACTCAACAGATACAAGCGGTTACTTCAATGGCACAAGGTCGATGGACATGACATTATTTTCTCTACCGACAAACAATTTCCAATGAGACAAAATTTAAGCAAAAACTTTCAAAGACGTGAAAACTATTATTACAAAAGTTCAAAGTGGTCACCAAACCACTAAAGGTTTTTTGGCGAGTCATTTGTAAAGTCGTTATACAGGTAACTCTTCACTTTTGGAAAAAAAAAGATCAAAACTGGGACAAACCTGTACCAACAGCATGTTTTAGAAAGCGGGATAAGGTGATATTCTCTTCGATGGAGAGCATTGGATCTTTCAGTCAGGTTCTGGCACAGCACACAACTCAAAAATCACCCAACAATGGTTTAAAGGAAATACTCCTGGTTTCATAGCTGCAGATGATTGCCTATCTGCAAGTCCAGACTTGAATCTGTCCCTTGGACTACAGTTTATGCTTAGAGTTGGAAAAAATGGTCTGTGGAATACATTACAGAAATTCGAAAACTTAAAAAAAAAAAAATATTTGATTCGAGCAGCGTCGTGAACACCAATTCTATTGATGAATGACGAAAAGGTTTCTGGGCTTGTATGAAGCTAGAAATGGACTTTTCTAATAAAGTTATATGCAACGCTAATTTTTTAAATGTAGTATGAAATACTATTTTTATTAAAAATGTATTATAGTGTTATTTTTATAACGGCCGGAATTTGTAAGAGAACTTATGGGGGACTCAATATTAAGCTATATTGTTTTTGACGTGTAATAAGATTATAATCGTGGGATATTCTACAAGAACTATTTCCTAAAACCTCTCACTGCTTTCTGTATAGATTAGATGTTAGATGTCATATACATATCCGGCAATCTATTCAGAAAACAGTGTGGGGCTCTAGGAAATATGTCTTTCAGGTATGAGGTTCAGAACACTCGCCAAAGAATATTTTCAAAAATTCTTTCTTATTTTATGTAGAAAAATGACTTCAGAATTTTGAGCAACCGTAAGTCAGTTCTGTTAAATTTAAAAAATATGAAATTTCATTAATAAAATTAATACAGTTTCAGGAAGAATTTTAGAAGATGGTTTTGGAATAAATGTTACTGCAACTTGCGATATTCTTCACGCCAGCCCAAAATGGTTTGTAGAGGGCAATTTTGTTAAAGAAAACGCCAAAAATTCATACAAAAAAACTTTCCAGAACTAAGAAAAAAATTTAAAAATACCAAAATTTGCATATTCTTATAAATTACCTAACCTATAAAATAACCAAAATTTATTTGGAACTAACTCTATAACTCAACTAACATATTTGTAAGAAACATACCTCAAATCTATTGGTTTTTCATCAATGATACCACAGCCTATTTGCTTTTTGTTGTTGTAATTGTAATAATTGTTGTTGTTGTTGCTCTTTTCCGCCATGTAAAACATTTGACATTGCGCCCGCGGTCGGTGTTTCGCCTATTGGCGTTGTTGCTCTTGTTGTTGTTACTGTTTTTGTTGTTAGTGTAGCGGCAGCTGCTTCTCTTACCGGTGCTGCCGATGTATCATCACTGCTATTATCATCACACGCCGCTGTGTTTGTGCCAACTAAATGTTTATTACAATCGTTGGTATTTGTTATTGTTGTTGTTGTTGCAGCAGTGGGCGTGGTGGGTGTCAACGCCAGCGACTGCTCTAAGTGTGTAGAGTTGCGCGAAGTGAATTCACCGCTACTTCTATCACCAACACCACCTGTACTAGCAGAAACGCCGCCATCGCCACGTCGTACTGCAGCATTTGCTGTTGCTTTTGTTGATGTTGTGACTTCGGGCGCGCCCGTAGGTGCCGACGATAGCCGCAAAACACGTAACTGATGACGTGGCGGCGGTGGCGGGTGATAGTATGATTGTGACAATTGTTGCCGCTGCTGTTCGCGTTTGCTTTGTGGTAAGTGCTGATGTTGCAGCAACTGTTGTTGTTGTTGCTGCTGCTGTTGTTGTTGTTGCTGTTGATAGTAAGCGTATTGCGGCTGTAGATGCGGATGTGGTGATTTGCGGTGCGGATGCAACTGACAGTTGCCAACAGCACTACCCATGCTGCCGCCGTTGTGGTTGTTGTTATTGTTATTATTAATATTGCTGCTATTATTGTTATTGTGTTGGTGATTTTTCACATTCAGCAGCGTTAAGCTGTACTTGGGCTTCGTTGTTGCCAACATCGTGCCGCCGATGCCAAGGTGTTGTTGCTGCTTTTGTTGCTGCTGCAACTGCTGTTTCTTCGGCATTGTGCTGATCAAACCCGTACGCATATATTTCTGACCGCTACCAACACTACCGCTCACGCATTCCAAACGGTTACCCGCATTCAACATACCCACACCACCATTAATGCCGCCGACCTCAGCATCAACATCAACGCTGTCAACATTCACTCCACCGCCGCCGCTGCCGCTATCGCCTTCGCCATTCACACCGCCGCGCAACGTCAATGTTTCAAACTAAAGATTGTCTGGATAACTGCGGAAGTTATAGGTTCTAGCGCGCTGGAATTGCATTGAGTCAATGCCAACACCTACTCCACCATTACCGCCGCCGCCGCCGCCGCCACCATTGTAGGCATTCAACATCGGCGCGGTCGATTGTGAATTCATGGTGCCCATACCGTCATCGTAGTTATTGTGTTCACTACTACTGCTGATGCCGCTATTGCTGCCACACTTGCCCACACTGCTGCCGGATTTGTGTGTGCTGCTGCCACCGCCACTATTGCTGCCCACTGTGCCGCAGTTGCTGCCGCCTGAGGGGCCCTTGATTGGCTTGAATATCGCTGTGGTGGCGTAGTACTTCTCCATCGGTGGCGGCGGCACAGACGGTGGCCGGGGGAAAATCGCGCTCAACGGCGGTGGTGGTGTGCGTCGCACATTCACGTAACCGCCGACAACACCGCCGCCGGCCATGGACATCTTTGTGGCGGGCATATAATCCTGCATGTGTGGCACGGCATAGCCGCCTTCGGGTACATCTGGAAAATAAAGACGCCAGGTAGCATGAGTTTATTGAAGGTGCGAAGAAAGGTAAAGTTAATTGAATGATAGTGGTTGAGAAGGTTGAAATGAGCACAAAACTTCTGCTTAATCATTTGTCTTTAAGTAACCTGTGTTGCCTTAATGGTTATTTCCGTACATATAAGTATTCAAGCTTACTTTGATTCATATGGAAGCCCACCGCCTCTAACTGCTATTATTAGAGTGGAAGAGTTGCCAAAGTGTTTATAAAATCAGAGAATTGTAGATTTTCGTAGTTATTTAAGTAGTTGCCACCAGAAAAACATTTCTGACACCCCGACATTCTAAGACAAGATCCGTTCTTGTACAGCTTTCTGGCTTTCGAGAGTATGTATGAAAATAATTCCTTCATATTTGGAACAGTTGGTCCGAAAAGGCCAGAGAGCATAGCAGAAGTGATAGAACGAGTAATAACCAGTAATCCTCTAAAATTTGCAACATCACAAATTTTCTCAAAAGTATGAAAGAGAACCTCAGAGGAGTTCTAGTATTCTTCATAATTTTTTCTTGAGTATAAGAGACATAATTCCGAGTTCAAAATTTTCAACATCAGAAATTTTCTCAAAAGTATGAAAGGGAACTTCAGAGGAGTTTTAGTATTCTCCATAATTTTTTCTTGAGTATGAGAGACATAATTCTGATTTTAAAATTTTCAGAAATTTGCAACGAAAGTATGAATGAGCACTCCAGAAGGATGTTTCTATATATAATATATAAATACAGGTTACTTATTCCCCCTTCTTCTCAATCAAAAATTTATGGAGTATACAAATATTCCTCTGGAGTTCTCTTCTTATTTATTTTCTCTTGAGTAAAAGAGAGATTAATTGAAACGAATTGCGGCTTGCACTGAGATCTAAGACCTATTATGTCTCCCTTCTACAACACTTTTTCACAAGAGCCAAGAACTCTTATGATTTTCAGGAAGCTACCAAGCATTATTGATGTGATGTGATCTCTTTTCGGATATATGGATTCATGGATATGCTCAATACACCTCTTCGATAACAATAGAACAAAATTTCAGCGGTCTATTTGGGTTGTTTTAGAGTTTTGTTAAGGCGATCAGTCCCACAACCTTATTTATGTTATATATGGTTTCTTATCAATTTAATATCCATTATGACTTATAACATAGACACTGTGTTTAAAGAGTAGTTTTAGAGCTTATGAAGTTGGAGAGCGATTGAAAAGCATTACTCGACTAATCTCGAAGCCAACCCCAAAATACTAATTTCAATCGGTAATTGTTAAAAACTAATTTTAATAAAATAATGGCTACCGAGTAATATTGAGGTTATTGAAATATTCGGATATATGAATTCAAGGAATAGCTTAAAACCCTCCATCGATAACCAAAGACCGACATTTCAATGACTTCTTTGTTATTTCCTTGAGTTTTGTCAGAGAGATCAACACCGCAACCTTATTTATCCCTGATGTACTTGTTATTTTAATATACATTATGGTTTAAGACATAGACATTTCGTTTACAGGAGTCGTTTTGGGGCTTATGAACTTAGAGAGCGATTGAAAAGCATTATTCGACTACTCTCGACTCAAACCCCCAAAAATTTTAATTTCAATCGACAATCGTCTAAAGTGTTAAACGAAAATTTTTATAAAATATATTATCTGAAATTAAGAACATGGGAGTTACAGAAAGATTTGCCAAATCAGTTTTTGGATGTCAGCGATTATTTTTAAATTTTAGAGAAAATGAGATTATATGAAAATTTCAATAAAAATAATTATAAACTTTAAAAACTCTGAAACTTATCGACAAAAATTTTAATTTCAATGGTTAAGGAGTTACATGGGAACTCGAACTTTTCTTTATTGTGTTATTAATTTTTATAACATCTCTTGAATATTGTCCTAAATTTTCAAGTTGATCCGAGTAATTATTTTGGAGATACAGCCTTGAGAACTTGTGCGCTAGAGGTTAGCCAGGCTAAGTGCGCCGACTTCCTCAAGAACTACTCAACCGATCTTCATGAAATTTACACACTTTTTGAGCCTTGAGCGAGGGTTGCCAATTAGTTTCTGAGCATCAGCGAATATTTTTTAAGGATTATGGGGCATAAGATGATATGATACTTAATGTCAATAAAAATTACTCAAAACTCTAAAAACTTCAAATTTTGAGACATTTGAAATCGTATAATATCATTTTGTACAGTTTGATGCCAACCTTAAAACTACAAATTCCCTCTAAATGTCTAAACCCAAATGCCAAAGCTATACATATGCTTTTTATATATTTATTTGTAGTTAGGCACCCACATATTCATTACATATGCTCACCCAACACCTTATTAACGCACTTTGCGGCTTCCCCAGCCGAAGCGTGCTGCCATTACTGCTACTTTTGCCTTCCATAACTCACCATTCCTTACTTTACCATTTCCATTTAATTATTTGCCGCACTTTACTCCACACTTTACTTTCAATATTTCCACCCTTTTTCGAAATGTGTCAGCACTAACATTTCGAATTGCCCCCCATCACTTGTTTTGACCACTTATTACTCCACCAAAGTAACCGACCAAGCAACCCAATTGTGGTGCCTGCGGTTCTACGATTTTCCTGCTGTTTACACTATACTTTTGCCTTTTACTTTATATTGTACTTTATTACATTTGTAGTTGTTGTACTGTTTATGTGCTAGAAGTTTCATATGATTGTTTGTATTAGCTGTACATACCTGTATAGTCGGGCGTCATATTGCATTGTAAATCATTAACAGCCGCGTATCCGTTAACGCCGCTGGTATACATATTCACATTGAAAGGTTCATGATAGAGACTATTCTTGCCAATCGAGTCATTATCATCGACGCTGGCCTATGTAGAGGAAGAAAGAAATAAAGGAAGTAGATATTAGGAAGGTTAGTAATGAAAATTGTTTTATAAATTAATGTAATAATATTTTTGAGAAACTTAAGAGTAAATTGAAAAGTAGCGATGTATAAAGTACGGAAATATTAACTTAAAATATTAAAAAAAAAATTTAAAAAAAACATATCAAAAGCTATGAATGCTGCTCAAAAAAATTGTTCTCTATTTATGTACGATAAGTCAGCTGAGGTTGAAACATTTTGTTAGTGATATAAACTTGCGAAATAACCAGAATTCTCGCCTCAACAAGTTTGTGGCAGGCTCAAAGCGGTTTGTTGATTTTTAGAGTATTTTTGAACATTACTGAGAGTATTATGGTATCTCGATGAACCCGGGTTCGTAGTTAGCCGACTGGTTTCCCTCACTTCTCTCTATCTTTGAGTATAATTCACGTAATTAGTTTAGCATTCCAACAGTTTTAATGAAATGTACACTTTGGTTTTAGAATTAGCTCAAGAATGCCGTCAATCAATGCGCCAGCAACTAATCTCTCAAACAATTTCTATCCGTCATAAAAATTCTCAAACGTTGCTCTAACATTACACACTTTTTTGTTGTCATTTTTCACTTCTACAATATTGTCATTAGCTAACTTTGGACGCTGAAGCTAATGCAGTGCTTAATCCTGTGAACTTAACTTAAGTAGTGCAACGTGGAGCATAGGGAACGAAAAAAAAATTACCGCTATAAAGCCACTAAAATGCATTAAAGTAAAGTATACGCTTTGCAGCGAAGCGCTAAACTGTGTGAGGGTAGAAAGCGCTGGTCATATACGAGCCACCACGAGTGTTCACAACTAAAAGCGCTACTTAATAACTAGCGCAACAAGAGTGGTAATAAAGAAAATAGAACATGGAAATAAAATGGAGCAGGAAACCGTATGAAATACAGCGTAGAAGTAGTAGATACAATAATGCAAGAAATGGCGTGAAATTAAATGGAACAAAGTAAAATTGAATGTATGTAGCTGCAGAAAGTTTACTTAGGTAAATGAAAGTGTTCAAATATATTTAAAAAATTTTAAAAATTTTAAAAAATAAAAAATAAATAAAAACGTTAACTTCCGTTGCAAGGAAGCTTTAGAAACCTTTACAGGTGCATTTTATTAGCATAATGAGGGTATAAAAAGATTTTTCTCTTGATTTTGAACGGTCGATTTGTATGACAGCTATATGCTATATTGGTCCGATTTGAGTGTTGTATACAGAGATTGTAGCACTGTCTAAGGTAATAATCAGCATCAAATTTTGGTACGATATCTCGTCAAATAAAAAGTCTTACATACAAGTGCGTGATTCAGAAGGTTAAGTTTGTATGGCAGCTATATTGTTTAGTGGTTCAATCTGCACAATTCCTTCAAAAATTGTACCGTTGCCTTAACAAATGATTCGAGCGAAATTTGGTGTGGATATCTTGTGAAATAAAAAAGTTTTCCATACAAAAACTTGATTCTGTTCGCTCAGTTTACATGACAGCTATATGTAAAAGTAGTACCATATCGGCGGTTTCGACAAAAGAGCAGCTTCTTAGGAATAAAAATCAAATTTCAGATCGATACCTCACTCAGTCGGAGGGACTAGTTTTTATGTGTACCAACAGACAGAAGGACCTGGCTAAATAAAGTACGTAGTTAGTTAAGCTGGTTCTTTATATATTATACAATATATAATTTATGAATTTTTGTGGTCTAAGATATTTGAGTTAAAAAAAATGTATAGTTAAAAGCTAAATTGTAAAATGAGAAAATAAATAAATATAAAATAGAAAATAGCCATATTAAGTTTTGTTGATCTAACTTAACTAAATTACTAATGTATATTAATTTTTTTTCAAATCTATAAATTTTTGTTTAAATTAATTAAAAATTTATAATTAAACTCATTTAATTTAATTTTATTGAATTTTACTTCGTAAAATTTATTTTAATTAAAGTCGATTAATTTTCTTTAATTTCACTTAATTCAACTTAATTCATCTCAAATAATTTTATTCAGTTGAAATTAGTTGAATTTTATTTGATAAAATTTATTTTAATTATGATTGATTACTTTACTTTAATTTCGCTTAACTCAATTCAATTTTTCGTAAATGAATTTAATTAGTTCAATTTAATATATTTCCTAATAATTTTAAAGTTTTTAATTGGATTTATTCTCATTAATTCAAATTAAAGTAAATTAATTAAATAAAACTTTATTCCACTTGATTAAATTAAATTTATTTTAATTCATAATAATTTCTTTATTTATCTTGATTCATACCAATTACATGTAACTAAATTTTATGTAAGTCAACAAAATTGAATTAATTTCTTGTAACCCGTTTTAATTTAATAAATATAAATCAACTCAATTTCTTTAAAATTTAAAAAAATTTAATTTAATTAAAAATTTATAATTAAATTTACAGTTTAATTTAGTTGAAATTAGTTAAATTCAATGCGATTAAATTTGATTTTACTTAAATTAATTAAATAAAATTAATTAAGCTTAATTTATTTAATTTATGGAAAATTATTAAAATTAATTTAATTAATTTTTTATAACATATTTTGGTTATTTAAATTTGATCAAATCAAAGTCACTTCAATTAAAACTAATTAAATTATGAAATGCAATTCAATTAAATTTAAATTAGCAGAGTTAGAATAGTTTTTAATTAACTGAATTCAGTTTAATTTGGATTTGTTAACATGTAATATATATAATAAATATATATATATATAGATATATAAATTCATTTATCTTAAAATTCAATTCCGTGTTAAATAATTTACATAGTTTAATACTTTAAGTAGTTTTAATTAATTATTGCTTTTCAGCTTTAAAAAAAGAATTAAAATTTAATTTAAATAAATAATTAATTAGTTTAATTTAGTGTAGTGTATTTGAGACAAATTGATTTTAGTTCCAATCAGTTTTTGTTTTTAAGTTATTTTAATTAAATTTAATTCAAATTGACGCAATTAAATTTATATAAATTTATTTAATTAAAAAAAATTTATTTAGCTAAATTCAGTTCAATTCAGTTTTTATTAATTTTGCATTTTGATGTGAATTATTTTATATCAATTTAATGTAATTATATCTCAGTTAATTTTAAAGTAATTAAACTAAATTTAATTTAGTAATACTATTACTTTAATAATAACTTGTTTAATTTAAATTAGTCACGGTTTAATTTTTATGCTAAATTTTAATTAATATAAATTAGTATAATTTAATTATTTTAATTTAAATTTTATTAAATTTAATAATTCAGTTAAATAAAATCAAAAGGAATGAACGCATTTCTACTCGTATGAAGCAAACACTATAGAACCGACGTCAGCAAAGTCAATAGAGCTGCAATAAAACTATTGAGTCACCCATACAAATACTACATTCATATGTAGATTTATACTACTTATAAACTTGTATGTATACGTAAAATAGTTAGCGAAGTACATACATATGTACATATAGTATGGATGGAATACCCGCATGTTAATAGTGCCTATATAAATGTGCATACGTGAGCACTGTGCATAGCACTTACCTTAATGCCACCGCCATTGGGTCGATGTTTATCCACATTGCCGCCCAATGTATTCGGATTGAAGCTATATTGGAATGCGTCCAGGACATTGCTGCCGCGTGCACGCTTCGTACGCGTCACAATGCAGAATATGGCGCCAACGAGGAAAATAATTATCACCGTTAGAATAACAATAACAATACCAATTGAGAATTTCTCCGATGGTTCCTGATCGATGGGACGTGGGGCAATTACTGTGGCAAATAAATGAAAGGATACACAATGTAGATATATGTATATAAATGTATAAATATATATGTAAGTGTGTAAATGAAAGCAGAAGTTGGGTGCTTGCGGAGTTGGCAGCAAATATGCAGGCAAATATACGGTATATATTGTGGCGAGTATATATGAAAATATATATTTATGTACATATGTGTGTTTGCATGTAGTCGTTTGCAATTTGCGCCACCCTTTCATGTCATTAAATTAAAGATAAATATTTAAAGGGAAAATAATGTTTTCAATTATTTGCCAAGCGCGCACTTAATTGTTATATGAAAATGCTTTTTAACGCTGGCAACTAACTGCACCTTTTTTATTTATTTTATCTTTTATTCCCCTCCCCCTTATTTGCACTTTACTTTATCATTAACTACTGTAACTGCCTGCTGCTAATTTTTACACTTTTCTCGCCCACTACTTGTTGTTTTTATAATTTCAGTGTCACTTACATTGCGGTCCATTGTTGTAGCCGAGGCCAGCGCCTGCCGCTGCACCCATGCTGCCATCATTCATGCCGTTGCCGCCGCCGCCATTCATGGTGCCCATCTTGCCCAGGCCGTTCTTCTGGCCATGATGATAGTCATTACTTTGTAATGGATATTCGCGTGTGTCCTGTGGCAGCGTGGCACGTTGCTCGGACTCATCTGTGAAATTTCCCACGGCCGGTACTGCAAGTGAAGAAATGTATGGAAAGCGTTAAAATGGTTAAATTGCTGTGGTGTAAGTGCGAAAATGCGCGTGTAATGATTATTTGTATGGCAATAATGAGCCTGTAGTTATTATTTATGTGGTAATTAATTATTTTTTGGGTTTATTTTAAATTTTATTTAATTATTTTAATATTATTGAATTTTTTATGATTTTTTTTATCATTTTTAATATTATTTAATTTTTTATGATTTTTTTAGATTTAAAAAAAAAAATATTTCCATAAGTTACTTCAGATTCTCACCCTCCCGAGCACCTAGCTAATCATTTTTAATATCTTTCAGCAGCCAGTTTACCGTAAAGCGTGCTACCCAGATACAGCAAACTTCTCACAAACAAACTTCTCGCAAACAACATCCGCTTTGCACCTGGTCAAACAGTCACTCTCTCACTCTTCGTTTTTTCCTCGCAAATAAACACACATCAATAACTTACATTTCTTTTATGAAATTAAATATTATAGCGTTACAGCGTTACATCTCAGCACACCCCACCTTTGGGCCTCAAATACACGGCAGACCAACAAATAATAATATATACTTCCCGCCCGGCAGCTGTCACTTTAAGATACTTTCTTTGACAGTTGCGTCTCTTTTAATTCTCGACTGTGTTCGACTGTTTGTTCAACCATTTGCCATATTTCAGCATTTAGTTCCGCAGCGAATCACATTCGTTTCACTTTCATTTTCATTTTTTAATTTCCCCCATTTTTTAGCGCATACATTTTCATCTTTTTTGAAGGCGACGGAATTATTATGTCTTCGAGCGTTATGTTGTGCGTATTTCCTGGAAAGAACAGTGCTGCCTTCGAGGGCTGAATTCAATTTTCTACACTTAGAGGATCTGACAGCAGACTTCAATGTATGTCTGTTTATATATAAGTATATATATACAAAAGCGTTATAACGGTGAAGCGTTGCAAAAGATGTCCATACGTCAACTGTCGCTTTGTCACGCATCTTGAATTAATTTCATACTTATAGGTAGATACATAAAGAATTAAATACATATGTCTACATATAGTATATGCATATAAGCTTATATACTCTACAAAAACATATACATATTGCTATCGTACACACATATATATCTACATACGTATGTATATTGATATTTGTTCCTGTTCACGCTCACCACTGGGTGGCATAATTTCCTGTTTATAATGAAGCATTTCGCGCACTCTTGATGTGGTTAATAAAAGGATATTGTGGTCAACCCTTAAGTTTGTTGTATTTCCACGAAACCCGCTATGGAAATTAAATTTTAAATTGTACTTGCTTATGAGTTTATAACGGCAGCACTGCGAAGCGATAAAATGTCACGAAGATTCCAAGAATTTGCTACACATTTGTTAAAGCTGAAGCGATAATTTATCCAGAGATAATATTATATTTGTACCACTTTTGAGCTGAAATCTCAGTACAAGTTCACTGTTGACCTTATTACTTGGGTTTGAACGACCGTTTTTCATATAACGAAGAGAAGCTACGAAAACTCTGCACTATTCTATGGAAAAGGAGGAATCAAGCCAGTGAGGAATTGAAAAGACGTCGACTGTCTTATATTGTATAACAAGATAAACGATGAATACCGTGTATATACTTAATGCTAAGGCTGAGGCTCATTTGCCGGAAATCTCTAAGAGATCTGCTGGTTTTCTGCGGTTTGCTAGTAGAGACTTAGGGTCTCAGTTGTGCTCGGCAAACACTGATGAGATACTAGAAACTGTGCGGGCGCAAAATTAGAGGTTGAGAGATCTAGTGAGTTTTTCTACCAGCACTGTTCGACTTTCAATAGATGTTAGAGTGCCAACTGTTGTATTAGCTGCCTAGAAGAAGTTGAGGTAGAATCTTCTCAACACATTCTTTTTGAAGATCTCGCCTTTGTCAGGTCAAAAAATACATTTAAATCATCCTATTAGACATTTAGTTCCCACGTCAGTCGGATGTGAATAACCGAAACGGATCCAGATATTTATCCAGCCAAGAACTCTCAACCCGTCGAGACTTTTTTCAGCCGCTACAACAACAACATTCAGTTAAATATCGAAAATACAATAGAAGTAAAGCATCTTAGTATTCTTTGTGATAGATTCAAGTCGCTTTATCGACAGTTAATATCCGACTACAAGAATTTTATCTGGGTTATCAATGCACTGAATAGATATATAGCAGTTTCAGTGTGATCTCTGCACCATCTTGCATGGTTTCTTGAAGAAGCCATTACATATCAGTTTTTTTTACATACTAAAACAATTTAGAAGAATTCTTGAATATAAACCCACAGATGTTTACATGTGACTTTCTCACTTTTATACCTTCAGTTCTGAAGATTTCTTGGTACCCTAAGGGTTGGCTTTCTCCATTGAAGTGTGGATGCTAACCAGATGCAAACCATAGAGTTCACAACAAGACTGAAGGGTTTTATTTGATTCACCAAAGCTACAGCTGTAAGGGTATAAGTCTACTGGTCTCTGGTCTACTTTCCGATATAATTATAGACCTATACAGCTTTTAGCATAATTTAGGTTATTCTTTCGAAGCTTTTCATGGGTATTACTAGAAATTAAAGCCTGTTCCTGGCTTTTAGACTCGCCTATCATAGTTTTTCATGGATTTTCTAGAAATCAAATCAAGCTCTGTAGGGATTAATAATCCTTAATTGCTAATTAAGTATGAAAAGCTTTTTCTAAGGTTCTATTGAAAGACTGGTAAGTACTCTCGTGAAAAATCTGCGGCATCATCGAGGACTGCATCATCCATCATCTAATATAAAATAACGTTTTCTGATCTTGCTTCAATTAATTTATGTGGAACTCTTAGAATTGGCGTTGAACAAAAGGCTAAATGAGGTACTTTCAGAGCAGAAAAGTGTTGGCATTTCTCTAAAATAAGCTGGGAATAATAAAATCGATTGTGTGTTGTTTTCTAATACAGTAGATAAAGCTTTTCGAAAGCTTTTTCAGAGCTTTTAAACAAGTTATAAAGGTAAGAAAATTTAAACTCTAGTAGATTAATGCTATATCTATATCCTTATTACAAAAAATATATCCAGTTGAAAATACTTTCAGAGAAAGAAAATGTTTATCTTTCTTTTGAAGCCTTTTCACAGGGTTAAATAGGTTTTTAGAGGTTAGAAAATTTAATTTTCAGTACCTTAATATTATATTTATATTTTTATTACAAAAAATTTTGCCAGTTGAAGATACTTTCAGAGTAAGAAAACCTCTATATTTTTTTTACCAAGTTAACGGTAAGAAAATCCAGTCTCTAGTAATCAAATGCAGTATCTCATGCTTTTTTTCGATCTTTTCAAAGCTTTTAAGTGGCTGTTGAAGGTAAGAAATGTTAGTGTTTAGTACTCAAATATAATATCTTAATATTTTCTGGAGCTTTTCGAGAGCTTTTAAGTAGCTATATATCCACTTATGGAGCTTCTTAAAGCTTTTAAGTGGCTGTTGGAGGTAACAAATGTTAGTGTTTAGTACTTGAATATAATACCTAATTATTTTCTGAGGCTTTTTCAGAGCTTTCAAGTGGCTATTTTCAAGAGCTTTTAAGTTTCTATATGAGCATAACGGAATTAACTATAAAATTTAAGCTCTCCTTAAAGAAGCTAATAAATTTGCGCAGAATTAAAAATTTTTTCTATACAAACACTAAACTTCACAGTGAAAACTTATGTCTCTTTCAAAGCACTAAACGCATTAGCAGACAAATAGACTCAAAAGTAAATCCAAAGTGATTTTTTTGTTTGTGTACCAAAGCATAGCTTTGTTTAAGCCTGCAACAAAGGCGGTACATGGTAAAGCCTTCAATTGCGTCTTCATGAAGGGCGCCCCGCACTAGAGCGAAGTAAATGGCGTAATTATGATTTTTGATGTCGACGGGAAGATATGATTTCCTACGCTTAACGCACTACCTACGCAAACTACAAACAATCGCTTTCATGCCACTGCTTTTATGTGACATTCAGTTGTGTATGTGTGTAAGTTGCTGTGTATTTTCGTGTGCCTCATTTCCGGCCGCAAACGCCAGTTAAAAGGACTTCACTTAATACGCACGCATACAACTAAATTTAGCACTCAAAAGCTTTTGTCTCTTACTATAGCATTAAATCTTTGTTTGCAACGTAGTAGATTGATGTGCGTGTTTGCCTCTATTTATGTGTGTGTGTGTGTTTTGGGTACTTCATTTTGTGTGCGACACTATCTTGGCACTTTTGTCTCGCCGTCACAAATGCAGCCAGCAGTTGCTTGCCTGTCATTTTTACAACTTCTACTCCTTTTGTTTGCACTATTAAATAGGCATGTCATAAACTAAGTTTTTATTTATATATGTATGTGTGTGTGTTTCGAGCTATTCTTTGCCGCTATTAAACGTTTAAAATAATTAAAATGTTTCGTGCCACATTTAACTCATTCAATGCGCGTACAAATGGTTATGAATAAATGCTGCAACATGCGCAAGCAACTCGGCGGAAGGTGGTGCTGCATGGTGAACTTTTTTATACCCTCAACAAAAAGTTTGTAATATCCTGAAGGAATGGTCGGAGGTCCTATATCTTTATACTTTGCATATATTTCTCCCAAATGGCTGGACCGATTTTATTGAAGTTTTTTTTTGTGTGTTCAAAGGGAATCGAGAATGGTTTAGATTCACAATTTTGTCCAATGGAAATTTTTTTTTAAATTAATTTTTAATTTATAAGTAGTTGTTAATTTTGGAATGTTTTATATTGGATCCGGTATATCCATCAGATAAGACCTTAAATATAAAATCAACGTAACGAGCTAAGTCGATTAAGCCGTTTCCGCTAGCCAGCCAGTATATGTATATACGAATAATTCCCGCAGATTTTGATTTGAAATTTTGCACAAGTCTTTTTCTCTTCAAAAAGCTTCTCATTTGTGTTAACCGTCAATATTGGACCACTATAACATATAGCTGCCATACAAACTGAGCGACCAAAATTAAGTGCTTGTATTAAAAACTTTTAAATTTAAAGTGATATCTTCACGAAATTCTGCACAGGTTATTTTTCAAGACAAGGCTACCATATCTGAAGATATTATTCTGATCGGTCTACTATAGCATATAGCTGCCATACAAACTGACCGCTGAAAATCTCGTTATTGTATGAAAAACTTTTTTAATTTACGAGATATCTTCACGAAGTTTTGCATAAATTATTTTTCTAAACATTACTATATTCTATAAAAATATTGTTCAAATCGGACAATTTTAGCACATGGCTGCCATACAAGCTGAGCGCTGAAAATCTCGTTATTGTAAGAAAAACTTTTTTAATTTACGAGATATCGTGATGAAGTTTTGTACAAATTATTATTCTAAACATTACTATATTCTACAAATTTTTATTATTGTTCAAATCGGGCTACTACAGCAAATGGCTGCCATACAAACTAATCGCTCAAAATCAATTTAAAAATCTCTTTATGCCCTTTTATGCTATAAGAAACGCACCTGTGTAGGGTATTATAGCTTTGGTGCTGCTGTAGTTAACGCTTCTTTTTTCACAACTGTATTTGTTCTGGCATATCCTTGCTTTTATGCTGCTGCCAAACCACAACAAAGGCGCTGTGATTTGCTGTCCGCTCTTATCCTTGCAGCATACGCATTTGCCGTTTTTTGCGTTGTGGTTGCACTCGTTTTATTTGCTGCTTTTTGCTTACAGCATTTTTGCTTCGCTTTGTCACAGTGCGTGCGACTATTTTACGTACAAAATTTTTTTATCATAAGTTGTTAAATTTTTTTATTTTTGAAGGTTTCTTTATGTCATTCTTTGTGCTCCTGTGCTCATAGCTACTAATTTGCTTTGCTCTTTGCCTTTTGTATTCGCAAATGCTGCGGTTTTGCCCCCTACCAGCATGTCACAGCATAGTTAAGTGTCCTGTGTTCGCAGTCAACTGTGCGTACCGCCTTTAAATCCTTTATTTCATGCGTGGCGGTAGATTTAGTGGTAAACGTATTGATCGATCATGTATTTTTATTTTCATGAGTTTTTTTTTTTATTTTGAATTCACATATCCTTTATTTTCCCATTGAACCCATCGGTAAAAACTTTAAACGTCTCACTGCCTTAACAATTGACGCACTCAAGCCCTTAAATTGTCGTTGAAAGCAGTTTAATATCACACATGCCACAATAGTCTGTTACCTTAGTGCCGCAGCACTGTCACTTTTCCACCTTTGCAAGCAACCACTTGAACACTCCATTTACCTTAGCGCTTTATTTATTTTGTGATTTTCGTATTTCGCTGTGATTTTGTTGCGATTTTTTCCACTCCACTTTTGTTGTTTATCTCTTTTATTTACCTTTTATTAATTCTATTTTATTTATTGTTTTCTTTTCACGACTGGGAAATTCTCAAGTGTTTATTTTTTGGCAATTGCGTCGTAGCGCTCATTATTACATTTAAAAGCAAACGCTCCTCCTCACCACAGTAGCATATAACCCATAAAGAATAGAGTCCAACATAAGAATTGCCTCTATACCCAACTACTGCATACACATCCTTTTGCGATCCTTTTGTTATTATGCAGCACAATGCGTTCAAGCAATGTTTGGATGTAACCCGCAGCGGCAAAGACCAGCAGCTGCTCTTTCCTCTATTATGTTTAGTTACTGCATATAGTATGCGTATAACTTCTAGCAATTTGCTGGTATCCTTGCTGGCTGCTGTTGTGGTGCATGCCGATTTGTTGAGCGGTAATTGCCTCAAGTGTTGTCTCAAATTGTCCCAAATGGTTTTGTCTATTTCATTTTGACAATTTCATTCATAGACTGCAGCATAAAGGGCTGGTTTCCTGGGCCTCAAGGGAAGGCTGGTTGTGTTTTTTTGGTATTATTTAATTGTTTATATTGGTATGTTTTCACTTCTACTGTTATTAGAATTACGATGCGAATTTAATAAGAACAGTAATATTTCAAAGCATACGTAACTATCCTTCACAAAATGAAGAAGTCAGTCAAACTAGTTTCAGAACAGGTAAGGATATGCTTATTAGATTTCTCTGTTCTCAAAAAAGCAAAGAAGCTTTCTAAAATACTTTATGGTGGTTACTTTTCGGAGTTTCTAAGTTTCTCGTTATCCAGACTTAATTTAATCAGATTTAAATAAATCATAAGAGACAACACTTTTAGGTAGCTGCGTCATCAATACTGATCTGTACCCCTTCCTAACCAAAAAACATATAAAACAACCCATAAATATTAGAAATGATATAAGCAGTACTTTCAAATACCGCAGCAATATAACCTGTTGCTCTGAAAATAGTAGTATTCCAGAGCAATGGATTGATAAGTAAAAAAAACTATTCGATTGCAGTGGAAAAGGTGAGCGATAGCAAATTAGAACTCAAGATAATTCTTCAACATGTTAGGATCCTCCTTGATATTTTCTCAACATATTAAAATTTGTAGATATAGATAGAATATTCTTAGACTTCTACTCCCTTATCTATACCTAGATGAGTCCTCATTCCAAATACAATTTTTGCCACTTTTAAGGAAAAAGATCCAATTTGGATCGAAGGAGACGTATTATATATAAGAACATTGTTGGTGTTAAGGTTTTCTAGAAATAATCGATTTGGTGTAGGACCTATCTGAAACAATGGTGTGGTGTTGGGCCAATTTGTTCAAGGAAATCTAAGCCAATTTATTTAATTATGTATTCCTTCAAATAAATAATTATATATCTCATCGTATAAGGATTGGTTTCAAGAAAAGGTCACTATCGTTAGCTCTAACCTCAATATAATAATAAAATGTTTTGGGGAAGCAAAGGACCTGAAAATTCAGGTTAATCGTCATTTTTTTTATTTATATTTGAGAACAGACTAACTGAGGAGGCAAACAAAGGCAATTGTCATATAGTCTGAATGACTTTAAGTTTGCGATATTCGTTTGCTAGTTCAGGAACCCTGCAGAAACTTATAACGCAGGAGAAGCTGAGTTTCAACACTATTGGTTGAAAAACTTAACCCCCAAAGAAACCGAAAGACCTGAATACTGATAGACCTAATTGCGGTAAGTACTTATATGAAATGGAGTTCCATAATCTAGTATATCAATCCAGTCTCAGGACAGAGCTTTTATAATTACGTTCTTTTAATTATATTTGTTTTAAATCCCGTAATGAATGATCTTACTGAAGAGTGCAGAAGTTTTTTGTCGAGCAAATATCAAGCAAATTTTTTAAAATATAATTTTTTTCAAGAACTTTCCATTTTTTTTTTTTTGATTTGATTCAATTTTTCTTTCAATAATTTTTTTAACATTTACTCATTTAATATATGAACAAAAAATCATCGACTTTAAGAACGCATAAAATGCGTATTAGGCATGAAAAGAGAACGACACATGCATATGTAGATTGTTCTACACTATCTCTAGTACTAACTCCTTCAGAACAACAGTACCTCATCGCACCACACCTCATAATGGGTATACGTAAAATATCTACATCTACATCGTGATAATGCACACAGCAACCACAAAGAGGCAGGCCGAGCCGCAGAAGCGTATCTTCTATCAACACTTCAATAGCTTATTCAGCAGCGGCAAGCTTGCACTAGAACCAGCGCTTCAACGCAGGCAACAACAACACCAACAGTAGATGCTAGATTTGCAAATACAAAATAAATTGTTGAAGAAGGAGCGAGCGAAAGAAAAAAGCACATAATCTGAGAATTTCAGATCAAAAGAAAATGTGTGCACGCATTTCCACACACACATACACACGCAAACGTTGACGCTGCTTCATACTTAAGTTTATTTTTGCGCCGCTCCAGCTGCCGCAATCTTTTCATGGATGTGGTACTTTTGCTTTTTACCTTTTCACTTTTCTTCGACTAATTTGTTGTACATAAAGGATTAGTAGGTGGATAAAAGTGTGCATAAAAGGCAGGAAGTAGTGAGCATAAAGACAGGCGTCGATGTTCTCAGGCAGATAGTGCTGGCAGGACAATGCCAGCAGTTGCAGCAGAGGACGCTTGTGCGAGTCTGTGGTTTTTGCTTGTTTAGGCTGCCTTTGGACACTAGCTCAAATGACTCAGCATGTGGTTGGATAACTTTTAAATACTAAAATACTAAATGCTGTGACAAAGTGGTAGATGCTTGCTAATGCTTACGGGATGAAAGGTGCTAAGTGCTTGAGGAAGTTTCGGTAGGAGTTGTTGTCTTTCATGTGGTTTGGAGAAAAGCTTAAAGCCTTTTTCGTTGGCATCTAGCATTTGAGAGGTTTTCTATGAATTTCTTGCAACAGGTTACTATTAGAAGATATTTATTTAATTATTTTATGCAATTTAAATGTATTTGTTAGTATTCAATTTTTTGTATGATTGGCTCTGGTAAGTTTTGGATTTGGACCGGCAGAAATAGATAACTAAACTGAAGGCTAAGCAATGGCTAAAAACGGTTTTATTGAACAAAATTTTGCAAAAAAAAATATTTTTAAAATGGAAAATAAGATAAGAATCTTGACTTCAAATATAAATAATCTTTTGACTAAATACTGTAAAGGAAATAAACTCAAATTGTGAACATTTGAAACACCGAATATTTCGATTTCACAACTGCCTTATTAATAACTATTGGCCACATAAACGTTAAAGATTCAAAGTCAAACTCTGATTTTTTTGGAAAAAATTTTAAAATTAAAAAAAAATTTTTAAATTTTGAAACAAAAAATATTTTTTTTTTAAATTTGACAAAAATATAATTGTTAGAGATTCGAAGACAAGATTTTGATTTCTTTATGGTAAAAATATTTTGAAATTCGGACAATAAAATTTTGATAATTTGAAAAAAATATTTTTTTTTTAATATTTGAAATTTTTTTGAAAAATGTGCCAAAATTTAAAAAAAAAATTTGTAATTATAAATTTTTTCGCATAATGTTACAAAATTTTCGGATAAATCTTAAAAACTTTTAAATTATAATTAATTATTTTAATTAAAAAAAAATATGTGAATAATAAAGTTTTTTGAATATTACTTTTTTTAATTTTAGAACTCCAGGATTTATAAATTATTAACTGAGAAGTTATATATACATTTTTCAAAAAAAAAGCTGAATAAAAGTACAAACTGAAGAAAAAAATAAATAATTTGTTAAAAAATTACCTTTTGTTTATTCAAAAATCAAAAAAGTCCGATTTTGATTATTTAAAACAATTTTTTTTTTTATTTGAATTAATGAAAAATATAAATTTTGGAATTGAAATATTTTTTTAAGTTTTTTTTAAAACTTTCTGAACATAAAATCGAAATCTTGGAGTTTTGTCTTAATTATTTCTAGTATTTTAAATATTGGCTCCAACAAAAGTTTAAAAAGATGTTTTCAAAATTGAAATTTTTCTGAAATCTGTTTTAAAACAATTTTTAATATCTAAATCTTAAATCAGTCTCTTGTTTTTTTTTAGTTTTTTGAAATCCATATTTTAATTTTTTCTTTAATTTTTTTCAAGTATTTTATATCAATTTTTGCTCTATCAACTCATTTAAGCCACAGCTTTTGTTCCCCAATCAATTGTAGTTTCATAACTTTACTGCAAATCTTGTATGTATTAAACTTTATATATTAAAATTTATATTTTCTGACTTTAAGCTACAAATGCAGCTGCCTTTAAATATTTACCTGACGCTGCACTTTATTATTCTAAATAAGCCAAGTGTAGAAATTAGCATTTTTGTTGCTTTCACGCAACTAGTTGTTTTTGTTGCAAGTAATGTTGTTGTAACTGTCGTTACCTTGATGTGCCCTTCAACTTTCTTGTTTAACTGCAATTGCTTATTTGCATATGGCGCCGTGCACAGTTGTAAAATGCACATAAATATTTATATATGTATATACATATACATATGCATATATATACATACAACTACACTTCACCTAAAGTAAGTGCTTGCTTTTAGCTTAGCTGTACCTTAACGAAAACTGTAACTTAGCTGACTTGCTTACATATACACGCATACATTTGCAATTATATTTGCATACCACTAGGCGCTATGGCAGTTGGCATTGTTTTTGCATTTAGCTAGTTATGTGCAGATGTAATTAAGTAGTTGGAGAGCAGACTTGTTTTTGTTGGGCGCAGAGTGCAAAGTCGCAGTCGGTAGCTGACTTTTTATTAACAAACATACATATATAGCCACCAATCAGCATACATTTGTTGACTGTAAATAAATGCAAGCTGGTATGTGTGTCTACCTTTCTTCGTTGTTGCATATGCGTTAACATGCGAAATTTTCAAGTATTTACATTTTTTTCAAGTTTTCAATTGCAAATACGCATTAAATTAAAATGTGCATGTATGCAAATGCGTAACGCTGCATTACCGTTAGGTAAGAAAATCTTATACGCACGCACAGGTATGCATGAATTACCATTTAATCATGCACTTAGTGGTGCAGTCGTATGCGATAGATATGTACATATATGCATGTGATTGCAAACATAAAGTTGCATTTGTTAGAAAAACTACTAAATTTTTAATGTCAAGCAGTAAGTTTTTGAATTTACAGCATTTTTATGACGAGTTTGTGAATTAATGAAATTCTTATTTATTTTTGAGAGAAACTCAATGTATTCTTGTATGTTTTTGATAGAATAACTTGCTAGTTTGAATTTACTTTACTCTTTTAATATTAAATTGAAAAAAGATATATGTATACTTTGAAACAAATTTTGAATTTTTGTATATTCTTTCCTCTCACAAACCATTACCTAATCTTTGTTTTATTTAAGAAGCATGTCTGTTGCTTTTTATATGGAAAAAGAAATCCATTGAATTTGAACTTGATTTTGATCGGTCTCTTTGTAAGGCAGCTATATGGTATAATGATCCGATCTGAGTAATATGGCCAAAAACTTTACGTTGCCTTAAAAATTAATAATAAAAATTCAAGCCAAAATTACATGTAGACTTCTCGCCAAACAAAAAAATTTCCATATAAGGTTTGGAATTTTTCGTTCATCTGTTTGCCAGCTATTTGCTGAGCTATATGCTGTCGTGTTACTATATCGGCGGTTTCAACAAATAGGCAGCTTCCCAGAGCAGTATACTGCAACCTCAGACAAGAACTAAAGAGCAAGACTGCAATATACCTGGACTTTGCTTTCAAGGGAGTCTTTGAATGTTGTCTGGAGGAGACTTTCTTGGGAGCACAATGAATATATTAATGTCTTAAATGTGATCAAATCGCGGTCAAACAGTCTTTAGATCTTTCTTTAAGATCTATGATCGAAATATAACATACTACTGTGCCCAAAAAATAAGGTCACATTTGAATTTAAACTACGTGCGTCGAAGGATTTGTAGAATTTTTTTTTAGGTTGGTAGTACTGTCAGTCACATTTATGTCAAATTTCATGTCAAAATATTCATTAGTGTTTGAGATACGTGTCCTTTTGTGAGCTGCTAAAAGTGAATTTTTCGTTTTTTGCGATGTCGAAATTTGTTGAGCAAAGAATTTGCATTAAATTTTGTTTCCGGAATCAGTTTTCTGCTGCGGATACTTTGAGGATGGTGCAAAAAGCCTTTGGTGATAAGGCTATGTCTAAAAAAAATGTTTACAAGTGGTATAGTGAGTTCCAAGCCAGTCGTGAACGTGTCGAAGACGAAGAGCGTCCAGGGCAACCATCAACCTCAACCGACGAAGCACACGTTCAAGAAATCAAAGATTTGGTGTTGAAAACCCGTCGATTAACAATTAGAGACCTTGCTGATGAAGTCGACATATCAAAAGGCTCAGCCAATACCATTTTGAGGGATGTTTTGGGCCTCAAGCGCGTCAAATCTCGACTGGTACCGAAAACATTGAATTTTTTGGAAAAAAGGCGTCGCGTTGAAGTGTGTGAAACGATGCTTTCCGACTACCAGGGTGTCATGAAATGCATTAAAACTGGCGATGAGACTTCGGTCTGTGCTTACGACCCCGAAACAACCGATCAATCGAGCGAATATCGTGCCAAACGAGAGCCGAGACCAAAAAAATCGCGCCAAAGTCGCTCAAAAATCAAGGTCATGTTGACTGTTTTCTTCGATTATCGTGGTGTTGTGCATTATGAATTCCTTCCAACCGGTCAAACAGTCAACGAGGAATATTATTTGAACGTTATGCGTCGTTTGCGTAACGCTATTCGCCTAAAAAGGTCGGAATTGTGAAAATACAATTCTTGGTTTTTACACCACGATAATGCACCATCCGATACTGCCCTCGTAATTCGTGATCATTTCGCCAAAAACCCAATCCATATCGTTCCGCAACCACCGTATTCACTTGATCTGGCGCCGTGCGACTCTGGCTGTTCACAGAGCTCAAAAGACCGCTCCGGGGACACCGTTTTTATACGAGAGAGGAGATTCAAGCCGCAGCGAAGACGGAACTGAAGGCCATCCCGGAAAGTGACTACAACCAGTGTTTCGCAGATTGGAAAATCCGTTGGCATAAGTGCATTGCATCGGGAGAGGATTACTTTGAAGGGGATGAAATTGATTTGGAAGAATAAATAAAGAATTTTCAAAATAAATGAAATTTCATATTTATTGGGCACAGTAGTATGACTTGTTTTAACATCGAGACTTTATTAGAAGAATAACCAGCAAAATTACTCTTAAAATTTAACACGATAAAACAAATACTGAGTTGATGGCCTTTTAGTTCAAAATTTTCAGCTTCAACAGAGCTGGTAAGGGTAACCAACAAGTAATATTCGACTTATGACAATAAGCATTGCTCAACAGCATTCCATTTTGACGAAAATAATCAACATTTGGAAATGGCAATAGTGGAACCAACTGTTGGGTGAAGAATCAATTTTAACAACATTTTTGTATATAGGAGGAACATTTATAAAAAGTTATATAAAATATTTTAAACTATGAATCGGGATGTTATTTCTAGAAGCCATTAATACTGAACACCAATAGAACGCGCTGTGAACAATACTTTCCTAAGAAGCATTTTCTTGACAGATTTTTATTAATATTTGTTGCAAAAATGATAAAACTAACATTTTTTGTTTTCTTTTTTTTAGAAATTAACTTTATATTCTCATCAATGAATATAGAAGAAAGTGAGGAAGGCATTGGTCGATTTATACTGTTTAGAGGAGTAATTGGGAAGTGGTGAAGCCTCTCACTAATTGATTTGGCTTTGTGAAACCGTACTTAAGCCAATAATATTTAATAGGATTGAAGTGTGTTCAATCCTCCTGCATTTGTGGTGCTCTAAGAATAACAGCAACAATGACACTCAAAGCCGTTCTACATGTTGCTGGTATATGCTTGGTGGTGAAGACCGGACATGTGAGAGGTTCTGTACATGGGGCATACTGAAATTCTCCGCTGTTTCGATGACATTCCCAACAAACTAGATCACTGCATCGCTGAACCTTCTTCTGGCGGTTCCATATCGGCTCACATATATGCGAGAGAATGGTTGGTGGGGTGAAGCCGTTGCAGAAGCGGTTTATTTCACGGATGAATCAAAGTTAATATGGAGTGTAAGAGGTGGAGTCTTCTCTCGTCAGCTACCCGTCAACTATAATTTTAGACTACCATACCACAGCATCATCTTTCAATCGGAGATGGTTGCTATCACAGCAACTATAAATTTATTGCTCCGAACTGCAGTTTCATCCGCTTGTTAGGAGGTCGATTGCCCGATGTCATCTTCCAGCGCTGAACCTAAGAACATCGATTCAATTCGACAAGCGATAGTCAACAACCACAACTCGTACGAAACCTTCTAACCCAAAATCAATTATACGTGGTACTTCGGACTTCTTGCTTTTAGCAATTTTAATCCGCCAATAGGTTCACATGCGTTGCGAACGCTGTCTGCCAAAATTGTATGAAGAAAGGCGAGAAGGAATAATTTAATTTTCTCTTCTGTTCGCGGCTTTTGCCTTATTTGTTATTAACAAAATCATGGTAGACACATCTTTGGCAAACCTAGCGAAGTGGTTGGGATTGATTTAAACCGTCATAACAATTTTTTAGGAAGCTAAAGGCCTTTTGTAAATCTATGAGCTGTTGCACTTAAAAGAATGATTGAGAAATACAATGGATAAATATCTGTCCAAGGGAGGTCCATCGATTTTGAATCAACCCTACGCCCTAACCTTATCTAAATAAATAGACTTTAACTATAAGTATATTAAATTTTTGTGCGGTTAGGTTAAGAAATTAAAACAATTTTGTTAAGTTCGCCAAAGTTTATATCCGGTGATCCAAATAGAGAGACTTACTTATGGTCAAAATAATCGGCCTATTGAGTCTTTTATTAGTGAAGTGAAGGAAATAAAACCGTGTAGAGTCGATGCGGCTCCGTACGCAGCAACTCGGGCTGATGTACGGAACAACTTGGCGCATTTTTCGTTATCTTAAATTGAAAGCATACAAAATACAGCTTGTACAAGACCTGAAGACAATCGATCTTCCCTAGCAACATCCCTTCGCCTATGGGCTCTTAAAATCTTCTAAGAAAATCCGACGTTTTTTGCGCCAAATTTTGCTGAGCAATGAGACCCATTTCTGGCAATATTGCCGCATTTGGTACGAAAAGCAACCTGAAGATATTCAAGAGATGCCATGTCATCAAAAACCATCTGTCCGTATTTCTTCAGAAATGATGCAGGTGAGAACGTAACCAAAACCTAGCCGCGGGCAAGATTTGAAAGAGAAAATTTTCAAAAAATAAACGTCAAATATTGTTCTTTCAAATGATAATAAACATTCGCCATTAAATTTGAAGTTTCTGTGCTTTTTCATAAAAAAATTGGAGGTCCTTGAAATGGATCACCCATTACAAGTAATCGTACTTCAATCGCGTTATTGTTTATCATGTGTTAATATTTTAGTTATTTTCTATATTATTTTAAAAAATAAATATTTTATACAAATAATTACTAGTCCGAAAAACTACCACAACTACAAATTGTATTTCAAGGAATTTCACATAATTTCCCCCAAAGAGCACAAGAGCACCCACTCGCTTTCACAATATTTACGCCCAAATAAATATGCATTCATTTCTCGACAATTTATTATTGACTTTCTACTACGTGATTTTGCCTACAATAGCTGCAGTATATTATACCGGCTACACTTTCGAGTTATTTCCTCTAACTTTCTTGTTACTGACTTTCCTGCATTTCCGCAGAACAACCGGACATGCAGTAATATCCTACAAAGTATTTGCACGAGTAAATCTATAAGTGGTAAGTACAGCTACACAAACACACACACATACAGAGAGCGTCACTACCACCTACGAGCTTTAAATATACTTGTAGTAGCACGTGTGATGACGACATTCATTGTTGTCGGCCAAAACGTTGGAAAAATATATGCGCAATTTTATTTCAACGACAAATGAATATGAATTCGATTGTGATTGCTGGCCGACAATGGACACTGGAACACACATATATGTATATACTCGAAGTTGAACTCGAAACTTTGGCTTTTAACTGCAAATGCATGCCTGTGTATATGTGTGAGTGTGTGCAAGCGTGCGATAGCGCATACAAAAGCAATCGCATTAACACTAACAAATATACATTGCATGCAAATATAGTGCTTACGTGCAACAACACACACACACACAACTATATTTATATGTATGCGGGTTGTGTGCATGTGTGATTTGTGAACGTGCGCTCGTACTTATGCCATCACTTGAAAGTGAAATGAAGCTGAAAATGATTTTCCATTCGAAATGCATTTGAAAGCGCACTCTACTTGCCATGCACTCAGCCACACACAAGCACGCAACACAAATTCAAATACAAAGTGGGAGCAACCATATTTACTGCAGCATACACCTATGGCGATCATGTATGGATGCCAAAAAAAAAATCCAAATACGTGCTAGCGTTTTTTGCTGTTGTTGTTGTTGCGCACTTTTACCTCAATCTTTGGGTGGGCGGAAATTTCATAGGAAAAATGTTGCCAGCAGAAATGCCCCTTCATATGCTTTTACTCACACTAATAACCCAACTAATGTATGATGTTGCAGGCATGTACATATACATACATATATGTGTATATACAAATATCCACAAGCATATGTATGTATGTATGTATGTGTTTGTGTGTTGGCACACTCGTGCGTGCGCCATTTGGCTTTTGTAGTCTCCATCAGGCGTCGACTTATTGAGTTTTACTTTTTGTTGCTGCATAAGTTGCATGTAGCAAGCAAAAATCGTATGTTGCATGCATGCCAAATTTCGACCAAAGCAGATTTCAATTGCAGTAACACAAAGGCGCTTAACGGTGAGTGTACATACTACCAAGCGTCCGAGAGTGAGTGTTGCATAGCAGCATTTGTATTTATATGGATGGAGGTGTGCGTGTAAATGTTTGTATGTGTGTATGTAAATGTTATTATGTTTGTGTAGTGCTCGCAGAAAGCATTCCTTATTTGCATGCACAACGCTTACGGGAAATTGTGGTATACGTTATTGTAGGCGATTGCAAAAATTTATTAGTCTCACCTTTGGGTGTGTGGATGCAACAAGCTGCACTAGGATTTGTAGGTAATTTTTCTAACGGCTTATAAAGTTTTTGGCTAGTTGGAATTTTTTGGTTGCGACTTCGTATTTGACTGGTTGCAATACAAATTGAGGTTTTAAGTAAATCTTATGCATTTTGTGCTTCTGACGAAATTTTGTGAAAAGAGAAGTTGGAGATAACTAGCACTGTTTTAGATAGATATGTTATACTATGTCAAGTTTTGTTATGTTATGTCAAGTTTTGTTATGTTATGACATGGTTTTTTTTTTTGTTAATTATTAAGCTGTGTTATGTTATGACTGTTATAGACCGCTGTGCTGTCTAAAATTGCTATTTAATTTGTTGTTTTTTGTGCTTATTATATATAGAACATGTTATGTTGCGTTTCGTAACGTTATGTTACGTTATGCTACATATTTCTATTTAATAAACTTTTTGTATGTTGCTTATATTTTACTTTTCCTATTTATTACGGCATATTATGTTATGTTAAGTCGCTTTGTTTTATGTTGTGTTACGTTAAGTAACGTTACGGCAAGAAAAGTTATGTTACGTTATGTTTTGATATAATGTGTTGTCTAAAATTTCTATTTAATTAATTTTGTGCTGTTTTTATCATATTAATCAATGTTATGCTATGTTATGTTACGTTACGGTAAGTAAAGTAATGTTACCTTATGTTATGATATCCTTTTTTTTAATTTTTCTTAAGGTTATATAATGTTGCTTATAACTTAGTCATGTCTGTTATGGCATTTTCCGTTATGTTATGTTAAGTTACGTTACTTTATGTTGAGTTGTCGTACTTTATGTTATGATATTTACAATTTTTATTTTTAACTTTATGTTGTTTATACTTATTTATTGTGGTGTATGCTGTTAGGTTATGTTATGTTATTTTATGTTAAGTTATGCTATGTTGCCTAAAATATTAAATAACTTAGCTTTATATTTTGACAGATATGAATGTCGTACTATGTTTTGTTACTATATATTATAATGTGTTATGTTGTCTAAACCTTCTAATTAATAAGCGTTTTGTTGCTTATCCTTTATTTATGCCTATTATGGTGTTTTGTTATGTTTAGTTTTCTTAAGTTATGATGTGATATGCTATCTAAAACTTCCCTTAATTTAAATTTTTGTTTTGTTTTAAGCATATTAATATTGCTACGTTATGTTACGTCACGTTAAGTGATGTTAAAAATCCAATTAATTTAACTTTGTGCTGTTTTTATCATATTAATCATTGTTATGTTATATTACGTTACGTTAAGTTACGTTATGTTACGTAAAGTTATGTTACGATACGTAAAGATATGTTATCATGTGCTATGTTGTTTAATTTTTATACCCTGAACAGGGTATATTAAGTTTGTCACGATGTTTGTAACACCCAGAAGGAAGCGTCGGAGGCCCTATAAAGTATATATATAAATGATCAGTATGTTGAGCTGAGTCGATTTAGCCATGTCCGTCTGTCTGTCCGTCTGTCCGTCCGTCCGTCTGTCCGTCTGTCTGTATATATACGAACTAGTCCCTCAGTTTTTAAGATATCCTTTTGAAATTTTGCAAACGTCATTTTCTCTTCAAGAAGCTGCTCATTTGTCGGAACGGCCGATATCGGACCATACATAACATATAGCTGCCATATAAACTGAACGATCGGAATCAAGTTCTCATATGGAAAACTTTCGCATTTGACAATGTATCTTCACCAAATTTGGTATAGATTATTTTCTAGGGCAAAAATGTAGTATCCGAGAAAATTGTTCAGATCGGTTAACTATAGCATATAGCTACCATACAAACTGAGCGATCGGAATCAAGTTATTGTATGGACAACTTTCACATTTGACAAGATATATTCACGAAATTTGGTATATATTATTTTCTAAGGCAACAATGTAATCTCCGCAGAAATTGTTCAGATCGGTTAACTATAGCATATAGCTGCCATACAAACTGAACGATCGGAATCAAGTTCTTGTATGGACAACTTTCACATTTCACAAGATATATTCACGAAATTTGGTATATATTATTTTCTAAGGTAACAATGTAATCTCTAAAAAACTTGTTCAGAACGGGTTACTATAGCATATAGCTTCCATACAAACTGGACACATAGTTACTAACAGAAATGCACCTGTGAAGGGTATTTAGCTTCGGTGCAACCGAAGTTAACGTTTTTTCTTGTTTTTTGTTCAATTTAACATTGTGATGCTTATATTATTATTATTATTTTATCTTTGGTAAATTTTGTTACGATAAGTTAAGTCAGGTAATGTTATGTTATGCTAAGTCGTCTGAACCTTCAACAATTTCTCACTATTATATTTATATGACTTTTAGCTAATTTTCTTTTGCCAAATTTTTTAAAATTGATTTTGGTTCTCTTTTATTGTTTAACAATTTTTTTTAATTAAAGTAAATTAAATTTTATTTTAATTTTGTATAATTTATTTAATTTAATTTTTTTATTTAATTTAATTTTATATATTTTTGTATTAATTAATTTAATTTAGCTTAAATAATAATAATTTAATTTGTTTTAATTATATGTTAATTAATTTAAATTAATTAAAATTTATTTCGTTTTGTTTAATTTTATTTTATCATTCTCATTTACTTAATTTTTTTTTAATTTTTTAAATTAATTTTAATGTAGTTTATTTTTTTAGTTCATTTTAATTTTTTTGGCTAAACTAAATTTAAATTCACTTTAGTTTAATAATTTATATTTTTTATTTTATTTTATTTTATTTTATTTTATTTTATTTTATTTTATTTTATTTTATTTTATTTTATTTTATTTTATTTTATTTTATTTTATTTTATTTTATTTTATTTTATTTTATTTTATTTTATTTTATTTTATTTTATTTTATTTTATTTTATTTTATTTTTTTATTTTATTTTATTTTATTATATATATACTTATATTTTGATTGCCTTGAAAATTTTTTGAGTGCCTTCTAATAAATTATAATTTTCTTCTTATTTTTTTTACTTTATATTTCAGTTTCTTTCATTGTTACTACTTGGTTTTTCGCTTTTTTGTTTCATTTTCACTACCCTCAGTTATAAATATGCGCAACAACTCACCCGATATAAATGAAATTTCCGACAGCATAATCCATTTCACAGCGAAATATAAATTGATTTTCAAATATCTACCAACGCGATGATGTAATTTGATAGTGACATCGCGCGCGTGATCCATTACAGTGTCTGGCATATAAGAGAATTGCACCGGTTCGCCAGAGAAGTGTCGTCCGCCAATACTAAAGAAGACCTTAGCACGCACGAATACCTACGACGGCGTTTGGAATAGAGTAAAAAAACGATGAAATATTTTATATTTTTTTTATATATAAAAGTGGAATAATTGTATTTAATTTCAGGCAATTTAATAAATGTTGCTAACAAAATCTTTAATTTTGTAAAAATCTTTAGTCTAAGGTATTTTGTATTAAACTACATATAATGATAAGGTCAAATAATTTCCTATTAATCAATAATATTAAGTCAAATAATACTTAGTTACTCTGCTTACCTGCACATCCTTGGTGAACATGTTATTCGTATGTAATATTATCGCACTGAAATTTCGCACGGTGTCAAATTCGAAAATGATTTCAACTGGTTTGCCATTCAAATCGGGTGTGTCATTGCGCCAGCCGATCCATTCGTAGCCTAAAATTGGAGGAAAATGCGTAAAACATTAGTAATTTTAAAATAATAGTGCAATAATCATATATAATAAGTTAAAATAAATCTTCTAGTCTTCCATTTTGCTATACATGAAAAGTCTTCTAGTCTTCCATCTTTGCCATAAATTAATAGTTTGTCAAAAAAGTCTTGCGGTATTTTTATTGAATCAATTCGTGTGGCACCCTTACATCGAACTTCTTAGTGACTCCAAGCTTCTTCAAATGGTTTATAACGGTTTGATGACTACTGTGCCGGTCTCTTTCGACCAATTCAGCGATTTTATCGCAAATTTAAAATTTAAAACATTTTTTTTTTTTATATTGTATTGACCGAGAGCTGATACTATTCGGAACGACTAGTGCTCGTATAGTACAATAAAAAGTATGCCATGCATATTTAACGAACAGATACTACTTAGAGCTTTTGAGTGTAAAGCATCAAATGTAGTTTGAATTTGAAAAGGTTTTAGTTCACTTTCAAGTTCTTTTAATTTTCTTTTGAAAAATAAATATATTAAATTACAACGTACTAATGGAGAGTTTACAAAAGGCTTTGAAAAAGCTCTACTGAAGTTTAGAAATGAGCATTTAGTAATTTAGCAAGACAAACAGGACAAAATTTTAGGGAAATTTCAATATTTTTTTTAAACCGCGCCATTTTATAATTTTTTTGTTTTTTTTTTCGAGATCAAGATCGGGCGTATGGGTAATATCTTCCAATTTTTTTTTTTACGTTCATCATTGAAAACTGACAAAAAGCTTTCAAAAAGCTCTATTAAAGTTTAGATGCGCGTATTTAGAAATTTTGCAGGACAAAACCGCCAATTTTTTGCGTGAAATTTAAAATTTTATAAATTTTTTCGAACGTATGGGCAATATATTCCAGATTTATCTAGATCAAATCAGATTTTTCTAGGTTCATCATCGGAAAACGTTTACGTTCTCACAAAATCCATTCAAATTTCTTAATTTTAAATTTTTTTTTTCATTAGAGCTCTTTGTACGGACAATATCTCCAGAATTTTTTTTTTTTTTTTTGAGGTTTCATACACGAAAAATATGTAATTTTCCCCCAAATATTTTACCTATTTTCCTAAAATAATTATGTCTACATATACACCAATGCACCTTAAGTTTTAAAACAATTGAAAAAGAAGTTTGTTTCTTAAATACCCAACAATCACCCTTTTTAAGCTGCAAAACTGATTGTGACTATTAAATACCCGAACCTCAGTAATTCCGTGTTCTATAAATTATGATTAACTTTAATGAAACCACATCAATAATTTCTTAAAGCAAATTTAGAGCTAAAATTATTGTTTAAATCTCCTTCCTCACAAAGGATTTCGTGCATGAAATCTGCTAGCCTCCAAGAATTATTACACCAGAAACCTATTATTGCTTTGCTGCTTCGTGTTTTCATAGAACAAGAAAGGAGGTTAAATATTTTTGTAACGAATGGCATAATGTACCAACCACCCGCTGGCGGCAGTGACTTTCAATGAAATCATAAATTCCAGCACATGTTAAATATTATGGGTTAAATGCCATTGCAGCACTCACCCACCCCTGTCCGTTAGCACCCCCCAAACACGGTGAGCGCTGTCAGTTAGCTCACCTGTGTTACGCACCGTTGCTTGCTCGCTCATTAGACGCATCGTAAAATTCGAAACAAAAACAAATATGCATAGGTAAAAGCAAAGTGGAGCGTTAGTAGGGGCTGAGCAGCAGCTGAAAATAATTTGCCTTCCGCCAAGTTAACGCCGGCAGCAGGGGAACCTTAAATAACTGGAGCAAACAAAGGCTATGGCAACAAACTGTCAAACGAAAATAAATGAAGTTTTTGTTAGCCCAACCGGTTGGCAGGGGTACCTTGGGCGGTTGCACACGAAAATAACTAGCACACGCCTGCCAGTAAACGACGAGTGCGTCACGACGTTTAAACCTTTCTTGCTGGCTTGTTTACATAGAAGGGTGGTGTAACAACGAGCTATATTTAACTAAGCGGAGGCAGCAACTTAAATTTTGGACGACAAAAGTGTGTTGTTGCAATGAGCAGACCTTACCTGTGTTACTGTTGTGGCTTGCCTGAAGAATCAACAGTGGCGAAAACACTGAAAACTCGAGCCACGCACAAGGCAAGCAGGCTGTATATCGAAATAGTTGTGTGGGGGCCTGGAAAATTTTTTCGATGTGGCAGCATAACAAATGCGTAATAAAAACGTTGCATACTTTTACACGCCAAGGCATAAACAAACCGAGCGCACAGCGTTGCATTCGCCATAAAGTAAACGAGACGACGAAGGGGCGCTGATGGATTTGTTTGCTCGCAAATGCTCAGCACTGGCGCTACTTGCCACTGAGCGCATAAAAATTAAAGCGGGACTGCAGCTGTACACAAAATCCTTCACTCGCAAGCCTTACAGAGCACGCGCCTCGAAATCAGCACACCCTCAAACCCTCGCAAAGTATAAATAAATAAACTATTCGTCTGCTTGCATGAAACAATAATAACTTTCGAGCCGCTGCACAATTCTGCGCGCAAGAAACTGGGCATAACTAGGAAATATTTTTTATGAAGCCCCCAAAAGTGCGCGCACACCAAAATACTTACAGAGAGTCTCGTCTCATAAGTGCGTCGCACAGTCAGAGAAAAGAAATAAAATTTTTCGGGGAACATCATTGGGGAAATGCCGCGCATTTGCTAATAAAAAGGGGAGCAAAAAAAAAAAACGGAAAACAAACAATCACGTCCCAACAACAGTAAAGCCGTAAGCTTCTCCGTCTACTACACATTCACTACATCCAATATAACAGTAAAAATAGTCGCCTTCAAATTATTGATAAACGCGTCTTGGCTTACAGTTCGGCGCGACAAATAAAGCAGAAACAAAAATCGTAAAGAAAACAATAATAATAATAACAACGACTCGGCGCCTCATTGAAAATCAATAGTGGAGAATTCAATATTCAGCCACAGAATGCATGCCATGCGGCTTCCTACAGTCACAGCTTTTGCTTAAGCGTCTTTTGTTCAATTCATATTGGACTGACTGTGCCTGCGGCTTGCGGCAGTCGGGGCGCATAGCTGAATTGGCATTTAGCTTTCCGGTAGCGGTGGTCGTGGTGCAGCCGTCTCTCATTGATTGTTGTCGCATAAAATGGACAAATTATGCGAGCATACAGCCACATCTTCTGTGCTCCCCCTCTCTCTACCGTTGTGGTGCTGTATTGACGCAAGAATGCTTGTTCGCCAAAAATTCTTAACTTCATTGTGTTCATTGAAGCCAACACTGCTGTCAGTGCTGCATACCAGTTGTGGGTATGTACCGGCTATGCTCTTAAACTTAAAGTGGGATTGGATTGGATTTAATTTTTGCTAGAAATCGAGCGGTTGTGGTGTGTTTTTTGGGACTAACTTTTTAAAGGAGAAGATTTAGAAAATTTTCCACCACAACATAGACAGGATCGGCAGTTCTACTTTACCAAGCCTTAGGAGATGACCACTTCTACCAACTCGTAGCCGTAATCTGATACCCTTCCTACCATACCTTATGCTACATTTCATGATAATAAGCGACCTTTACTTCTACTAACTCATCGTGACCTGAAATTCTTCCTAGCGTACCTTAAGTTATACCTAACGGCCGTGGGAGCTCTTCAATAGAGAATGTGTCCAAAGTTCTTAGTGCAATCGAACTCTTCCCTCTGATCCCTTTGGATTTAGTATTAATATACCTTACTCCCAATTAGTAGTTTAGTCAAGAACTTGTAGATAAACTTTACTACCAATTAGTAGTTTAGTCAAGAACTTATAGATTTTCCCTATAAGACGAAAGTTCAGCGGTTCATTTTCATAAACGCTGATGGGAATCCGGAGTTAATTGGGAACCGTATATGCATGTTTTCATAAGAATATGCAAGTTTTAGGAACCCGACTCTAGTTTCCTGAGCTGCAAACGTTTAGTTAGAAACCGGAGTTGGATGTTCATAAAAGAACGATTATTTATGGTCTTTCTTCTTAGTATTTTCAGAGATGCTACTTCTTTAGATTCCAATTACCAATGATTTTTCGTTCCTTAATCCAGAGCTGCGGACGTTATCAACCAAAGAAGAACTCTCTTTTAAGAACCTGTAATTTTAAGGTATCTAACGCCTGTTTTCTAGTTTTCTGAGTAACGGAATTTTAAATTTTACTAAAAGAAAATGTTAATTTTGGGAATCCATTCCAGTATTCTGAGCTGCGAACGTTTAGTTGGGAACCGGAGATGCTGTTCTTAAAAGAATGTGTTCTTTTTGGTATTCCTTTCTAGTAATTTAGGTGTTATATGCTCCATATTAAGGTTCAAAATTACAGTAAGTCTTCTTTACTCGAGTTGAGGGTTTGTCTAGTTTGTACGCTTTAATTCCAGTTCGTATGGTGCAATGTCCATATATAATAGGGCTCGAGCGTAGATTTTAAACACACAATCTAACGGAATTAAAGTATTTTATAGAATTGTTTGGGATCTCATCGTCAATTAATTTGTAAAACACAGTTAGAATCGGTGTACCATTTGTGCACAGAGTCCTAGGTTTGGCGAAATCGCTTCACAGGAACTCGAGATTGAGATATTTCAGTAAAAAGACAGACATTAGAATTTGTCAAGTTACTAGAAATTTTTATTTTGTTCTTAAGCATAAAATTTCTGAAAAATAGTATTGGAATCTTCATAGCATCAGCAATTCAGTCCAAAATTTTGCAAATAGCCTTATCACCGGCGCCAAAATACTTAAAATATGTCTGCAGTTTCGTCTCTGGAGGACATACCTACACACAAAATCCACCAAAAATCTTTCGTTGCAACTTTCCGTTAAATTTTCGCAAACTTTAAACAACTTTATTTGCATTAAAGTTAGCAAAGGAAACAAGGAAGTTTATTTAAGCTTTTACTCACTCACTCTCACCGCTCACGGCAGCGCGCGGCAAATCGCCTTAGCAATCAAATGAGCAGAGTTTATGAGTTCCTTTTTGGCACGACAAAGTAGTACCGAACTGTATTTGGTCTACCAGCCGTCGTCTCAATTTGTACAGACAGCTGTAAGTTAGTATTATTGTCTGTCTGCTGTTGTGGCTTTGTATGTGTGTGTGTTTGTCGGACAGTCTGCACGGTAAACTAACAGTCGGTGGCTCACAACTCTCTACATTATTATTGCCAATAAGTAGTATCATTGCGTTGAAGCCAACGACCACGAAGCGACAACGCATTCTATAAATGCTAATGGTTGTATTTATGTGTGTGTGTGTGTGTGGCAGGGCAAGATGGCTGCCCCAACTGCTGCCGGATCCTGCAGTAATGAGAAACTTTTCTACTTAAAATGTAAAGTTTTCAATAATTTCGATTATTGGCGACTGGCCAAGGGAATTTATTTATTTGCATGCGGATGCGAACAGAGCGATATACATACATATATATGTATATGCATATAATACATATAAATGAATGTTTTCTATCCAAATATATATAAGCTAAGTTTATTTCCAAATAGTTTGCTTATTTCTGCTGTTTTTCATATGATTTCGGCGACGATTGTGTTTGTGTGTTTATCTGTGGACACACGACATGTAAACAACCAGCCTTTGGTTGACTCTATGTCGGGTGAAGGCGCCTAGGTACACGCATTGACGGAAGCGAAGTAGTTTTGGCGGCAGAAAGTAAGTAGAGAGCGCTTTAAATGTGGCGTTGTGGAGAAAGTGGTAGTTTTATTCGTATATTTGTGTGTGTATGTGGCATTTGTACGCTTGCAATTGAATGCCAGTGTTGCCATAAATTATCAAATATGCATGTTATGAACATTTTACAGTACTGTTTTTTATTACTTTTATTGCCGCTTAACTACTATTGACTCCTTTCGAATTATCTTTTCGCACAAATATTGTTCTAAATGTAGATTTGTGTATGGGTTAGGGTGTCCGTAATTTCAATTTTGTCTGGTAAAGTTTCAACTTTTGCGCTAAAAAACTAACAGCATATTTGAGCTCTTTATTTTCAGTTTATACGGTGCTTAAATTATGTTTCTTTCCTACAAACAATATATTGTCTAATATGGGAATTTTTGGTATTGAAGCCGTATGATGTTTCAGTTTCCAGCATATCAAATTAATGTTCCACTTAAAAATAACCCCTAGGGAAATTTTTCTATCGACGCAGTTATCACATGTGAACATTTGGAGGATATTGTAGGCGTAAGAAATAGGAAATAAAAAAATACCCCTTAAGGAAATTTTCAATTGACTTAATTATCGTAATAATGGTACTAAAGAGATAACGTAGACGCATCCAAATTACAAAGATGTTAAATGAAAAATTTCCCAGATGAGGGAAATTTTTTATTTTGATGTTATATCATGTAATAATTATAATGAACAGACAGCATATCAAGTTAACGTTCAACTTATAAATAACTCTCAGGGAAATTTTTCTGTTGACGTAGTTATCATAATTTGGAGGTTGGGAAGATATTGTAGATGTAAAAAAAACTACGAAATCAAAAAATACCCCATAGGGAAACTTTCTATCTACTTAATAATCAAAAGATTGAGATTTACCAGCATGATTTTTGAACGATTTTTCACGGTATTTAAGTAAAACGATAAAGTAGAATTTAAAAAAATTCACCAAATTTATAAAAAGCTTTTTAATCCACCTTGTACATACGTATTTATATGCATGTGTTGTGGTTCATATTATATATTCCCTTGGCACGCGTTTGTTATGCTTCACATTGCTAAAAAAATATATTTATTTTGTTCATTGATGAGGAAATTATTTATTTGTTTGCCGAAAGTTTTTAATTTAGCCAGCAATTCATTGTCTCTGCTGGGTGCACGCGCCTACTCCGAAATGCCAAAGGATGAAGTATGGACGCCAAGCTGCTGCTAACTCTTTTGCATTGCACATAAGTTTGGTAGTAATGCATTCTAAATGTGCCTTAACAAAACAAATGGCAATCAGTGGCGGGTTAAATGTCACAATATACTTATATATGGTATATATGTACATATTTACATCATATCCGGCACAAATGCCATTACAGCAAGCGATTGAGCGATAGTGAGTGCGCTTGTGTATATTATCGGTAGCAATTTAGCCCTTGCTTGGCGCTCAATACTATTACACTCACACACTGATACGTAAGTCAGTTTGTCAAAGGGCAGGCAGAAGAATTGCAAATGGACACGAAAAAGTTCCATTAAACTTATGCTAAACTTTTGTAATTATTTGATACTAATCAGTTTTAATGAAGTATTGCTATATGTTTGTATGAGTGTGTCTGTATGCGAGCTTTTCATAACTGTTAAACGTCTGCGCTCCCCAAAACCATTTGCATTTAACTGCTTTTGGCTACAATGGATATCCTTTTAATTTTCTTCAACCTTGAGAGTTGCTTACACAAACATATACATACCTAAGCCTCTATGCAGACACACAAATATAGACTTAGATACCTAAGCACACAAATACATACATATGTATATACCATAACTACCAGCAACCAAATTGATGAATTTGTGCGCTAAAAGTGAAATGTGCGCAAAACGCCGGCAACATTTTCGCAAGCCAAGAAGAAAGCTACGAAGAAATATGCAATGCATCAGCAGTTTTTCTTCTTACTTGCGCGCACACACACATACAAATTTCAATGTATTATATGCATGTATATCACCCATTTATTTAATGTATGTAGCATAGTAGTTGCTTATTTAGCATTTGTGCGCTTTAGTTTGCTGGTGTTGCTTTTACTTATTTTATTTTTTTTATTATTACATTTGGGTTAAGGTAAGCAGTTTCCATCAAACTTTGTTCAATTTCATTTATTCAAGTATTTCAGCTTTTATGCACTTGAATTAAGTTAATTTGAGTTTTGTGTGCCAACTTTGCGGTGAGGTGCAGGGAAATTTACAGATTAAACTGAGAAAGTGAGATTGCTTACAGGTCTTGTAGAAACGCAATTTCTTTAATAAAAGTTTGGTGTATACATACATATGCATGTACATATGTATATACATACATATGTAAACAGCAACGTAAAAATTTTCGATATTTCACATAATAGAATTGTAGCTAAACAAGTAAGATTAAAAATTTTTCAAAAAACTAAAACTGCAAAAAATTCTTAAAGGAAATTTTTCTAAATTGTATAATATCGAAAGTTTTAAATTGTATGCAATAGTGACATCCTTTGGAATATTAAAATGAAAATTTCCTTAAGAGGGAAATTTGCATTTCAGTACCCTGTTAAAGAAATTTTAAATATTGGTACTGTAGCCAAACAAGTTTAATTAAAAACCTTTTAAAAATACAAAAACTGGAAAAATCACTTAAAGGGAAATTTGTGTAAATGTTGTTATGTATATATAAAATTTTAAATTTTATATAGTTGTGATATTCTCTGGAATATCAAAATTTCCCAAAGAGGGAAATTTTTTAATTACAAAGTTTGCCTAAAAATTATTTTTTACAAACAACATATTATTAAATGTAGAGCGACAGAAAATGCCGAGGTAAGATATGCATAAGCTGCCAAAATTATACACACATACAAAAGATCTTCTCAAAGCGTATTTCAAAGCTGCTCACTACTTACAAATTAATGGACTTTTGAGACCACATCTGGTTGCAGAATTTGCATATGTTCAATGTAGATTAGCAGCTCTAACTAATATTTAATAGAAAATAAAATTTCCCCCAAAAAGGGGATATTTTCTATAGGTACGCTTTTAAGGCAATTAATATACTATAAAATCGAAAAAAAAAATCGCTAATATTTAATGGCAAACACAATTTCCCCAAAAAGGGATATTTTCTAAAAGTACTCTTTTTAGACAATTCATATGCTAAGAAATTAGAAAAAAGAAATCGACTTAAAAAAAAATTCCCAGAGATATAAATATCGCAGAAAGGTATTACCTTTAAGCAAGTTCTAAGCAAATTACATATGTATATGCAAATAGTTTTAAAACTTCAAAAATTCAACCAAATTTTCCTTTCTACTGACTTATTTAAAACTTTGATTTCCTAATATACCAACTCACCTTTGCCAAATCCATGTATATCAGTGCGAAAATTATCCTTGCCCTTTTGACCATCTACCAGTTGACCCAATCCATCAACAAACCGATCACCTTGCTCATAGCCATCATAAGTCTTGTCTGACAGATCGACTTCCATGCCACGTTGTACGCCTTTTGGTATGCTATACGAAACGATACCCTCTGTAAAACATACAGAAACAAAACATACCAAATTTTAGCTCAAGCGTTTACATAAATTTAAATTTAAATGAAAGACATGTGGTTTTTTAGCTTTAAGAGAGGCAAATACTTTAATATACATATAGTGTGGTAACTAAGTAAGAAATGAGGCGCACGTGCAAGACAACCAAGCAAACCAGTCGTGTTACCACATTTTTGGTCATACTAGTTTATGTTGCTGTTTTTGGTTATATCAGTGAGGCATGCGGCAAGCGCGTAATGGTAGTATTGAGACATGTGTTTAAAACACACACACATGCACGCATACTTGCGTGGGCGACGCGTTGCTGACGAAGACAAACGACTGATGAGATATTGCTTCCCCTGCTAGAGGATACAGCTTTCCTCACTAAGAATGTGGGTATATTTACACGAACTTGCCGATGTGCCTCTTTGTATGCATTTACAGCTGGGGATTTTTTTACATAAACCATATTAAATTACAAAAATTTCTGCGTATTTAAAATTGATAGTTTAGCGGGTTGCGGGAGACATACAGTGAAGTGGTATGCTTTACTTGTTTGGAGAAAGTTTTGAAGGGCAAGATTTAAAGAGAAATTAAAAAATATTATTATGGAAAATGGAAGATAAAGTACTATTGTTTGCTTTAATGTAGAGTAAAGGATTTTAAAAACAAATATATTTCAGCAATACATGTATACTTTGAGCTAAAATATTTTGAGAATATCTGATATCATTATTTTGTGCAGCCAGCACATCATATTAATGTTCAATCTAAAAATAACCCCTCGAGATTTTTTTAACGAAGATTCTGTAGACGCAAAAAATTACAAAACCAAAAATACCATTTAGGGAAATTTTTAATGGACTTCATTATCATAGTTTATCTGTTAAAGAGATGACGAATACACCAAAAAAAATACAAAGAAGTGATATGAAAAATTTTCCAACTGAGGGAAATTTTTAATTTTGATATTATTTTAAGTAATCATTATTACGTAAAATCATTATTACGTAAAAAATTACGAAATCAGAAAATTCCCTTTAGGGAAATTTTGAATCGATTTAATAATCATAATTTTGATATCAAAGTAGTGATGTAGACGCAAAAGAAAATTATAAAGATGTCAAAGGAAAAATTTCTCACATGAGGGAATATTCTTAATTTTTTGTTATTTGAACTAACTAACTTAACTACTTTATGCTGTTTATAAAAAAATATATATTTTTACCCTTATCTTTTAACTATAATTTTATATCTGAAAATCGTATAATATTTGTGCAAAATAAATCTTATTTATTTAACAGAGCGAAAATTGTACAATTTTTGTTTCTGAGCCGTCAACAGCAACATGAATTTTCATTTTGTTCATTTCCTTTGTGTGCGCTGGCGGAAAGCACACACGCCACAATAAGGCAATGTGGCATGTCATGTTACACCCACAAACAGCAGTGAAATGTGGGCACTAATACACACATACACAAAGCTACACATGTGTTTGTATATTTACAGTTATACTTTTGTGTGGATTCTTAACACTGACGTTTTTTACTTTTTGTCGGTTGACAGTCTTTTGTTGCATAACCGAAAAATATAGCATTCACGCAAGTTACAAGGGGTTAAATGGCGTTAAAGTATGAAGAAGCGGCAACAACTACAAAAACCAGCAATGAAATGCCACCAACAGTGTTAACAGTCAAAAGACAATAACAATTTCATAGATATATTTATATGCTTATAACACACATATATGTACATATGTACACCCAACAACCATAACATTGTTGATGATGACGACGGCATTGCCGACAGGAACAACAAAAGCCGCTCATTTGTTTCGCTGCAGCGCGTCCGCCAACAGCGACAGCGAAGATTCGTGGCAGGACAGACATGACAGTGCGCCACCACAACAACAAAAACAAGTATTTACAGCTGATAGTGGCGCTAGTTGAGTCGCCAACAACAACAAACAGCCTGCGAATATTAAAAGAAATCAACAAAAAAGTGGAAAAAAATCCTTGGTTTTAAAGGGAGTAGGAAAAATAATGCTGCCATTCTGCATGTTGACACGCAATAAAATCGCATGCTAACATGAAAATGACAGAACGCGCGCTGAAACAACAGCAATGACCATGGCAGTGCGCTCACGGCAACAATGACAACCAGTAATAATAACTACAATGCAGCTACAACAACAAATGTGTTTTTGTAAAGACAGTAGACATGCTATAAGCGCAAAGTCGAACGCGTGTTGCCAACTATGCATAAGGATATTAATGTGGTACATATGTATGTACATACATACATATGTTTGTATGTCTATCTGAGCAAATACAGCTGTGCTGACAATATAATATGGAAAGTGAATTTTCGCTAACTACTTGTATAAAGAATGTAGTGACTACAGTGCCATTAAATATACATACATATGTACATATGTATGTAGTATATACACATACAATACACACATTTGTTTGTATGTATTAATCGTGAAGCTAAATTCTTAAACTGCTTAGCGTTGTATTGAATCAATGTGAAAGTTTCCATGGACAATACGTTGTTGCAGAAGTTCTAAAAATAATTATAAAACCTGTTTCCAAACATTTTCTGAATTAAAAATTGTATTCAGTTTCGAAAGCTAAAAAAAATATGATTACAAAAATTACCCTCCGGAGAAATTTATTTTTTATACTTTAATATAGCACAATTATTTGAAAAGATGAGAAAAATTCACCAAATAGCAACAAATTCAAAATATCCCTTGTAGGGAAATTAATGTTTTATGCTTTAATATAGCACAATTGCTTTTAAGGGTGTCAGAAAATCACTAAAATCAACAAACTTAAAATATCCCTTGAAGGGAAATTTTATTTTTCGCTTAAAAATCAAAGCAGTTGACGTAGTTGTGCATTTCAAAGTATCGCTTCTAAGAAAAGTTTAGTTTTTGCTTAAAAATCATAGCAGTTGACTTTATTGTGCATTTGGTGTCGTTTAAAGTTTAATTCGTGCAATAAAAGCTAAACAAGGTTTTTTTTTTTGACATGTAAACATACTTGTCCACATACTATGCGAATAATTATAAGTTTTGATTTTGCATATTATTCAAGTAATCAATAGCGTCACATATTGTATATCACAGCTTTTACTTATTTTCTTGGTTGTACTTAAAACCCAGTCACTTTAATTTAAGACAAACACGCGTAAAGCTTTCGCTTTCTGCTACATTCAAAAATCCCTCATGCGCATTTGCTGACTTGCAGCGCAATTTAAATAAATAATATATAAAATATATTATATCCTTGAATATCCTGTGCTTTCAATAACACAGGATATGTTTACAAGCTGCCAGCCTCAATGCTCATCAGCACTGACGCCGGATTGTAGGAAGTAATGCGTAATGCCGACGCATGCAGTTTAATTTATAAGTACATACATATGTAATATACATATATGGGTGGGTGCATATGTTTATTTCTGTATGAATATATTATCAATACAACAAAAAGCATTTAATATTTCACAACATTTTAATCCTCCATACGTTTTAGCTGGTTAATGTTGCTGCATGTGGGCTTTCATGCATACATTCGTACATTTACTTATGCACACACATATGTATGCATGTATATACTTCCGCATGTTTGTATGTTGTACTATGTACGCTTTTAATTCTCGCGGTCAAGTACAGTATGTTTGCAATTTTCATAAATAATTTCCACAGGAAAATCACATAAATAATTCTGACTTCCGTTCATTTAGCATGAATGCCGAATATGCATATTTATGGTTACAAACACATACATAAGTATAAATATTGCATATATAAATAAGCATAAATATATATACATACCTACATATGTGCTACATAAATTCATAAGTAAGTGCGGCAGCTTGCAACACACACAATTGTCCGTGAAGGGATTGCTGATTATAATTTATTTATTCCACGCATTTGCTGCTGATTTTATGACAATGCTTGCAATAATATTTGTGGAATTAATAAGCGAGCATATGTATGTGTAATATGCACATAAATATATGCTTTTTTGGTAAAATTTATTTTATTGCATATGCAATAAAATTTTAAAATTTGTGAAATACGTATGAAGATTTTATGAATAACATTTGAAAGCGGTTGAAAGTATATTTATCAGCAGGGTAATAAAAGTTTACGGCTATAATTACAACTAAAGTAGAGTCATTTGGTATTATAATGTATTTTTAAAACAGTGCAGCAAAGGACAAAATAAGAAAATGAAAACATTTTTCCACGAAGTCAAGCAATTCGTTTACTTCTTCACTTGTAGAAAACTCGCCAAGGGAAGTTTAGCTCAAAACTATCTTCTCAAAACCAAGTGGCGAAATTATTTCTCGTATATCCTTTGCGAATGCTAACAGAGATATTTCCTGAGCTAAGAGGCTGGTATCAATTGATATGACATCATCTAGTCAGAGAAATGGGTTATGATCTTCTTTTGCTCAATACAGTCAAGGTGGAACTATTGATGATATTCAAAATTCGTCATCTTATCAGAAATGGACTCTCAGGATGAACATCTAGTATAAACCTAATTTGAAATACTGTTTGGAATTCCGATTCATCTCACACAACATAATTTTTATCCGATTAATAACCGAATCACTTAGGAACCGACCTACAAATTCCTTCAAATGTGAATATAATAAGTTCTGAGTCTTATCTATTATTCAAAATGTAAGTGCAACACTCTTCATGTGCTGACTCGTAATGGTGTTGAGACCTCAAGAGTTGAAAATCTTAATACTTTTCACTAAAAACTTTGGAAACATTTTATTACAAATTTCCCTTATAGACCAAATTAAGGAAATTTAATATTCTGTCATTTTGTTTTTGTTTATTCAACATAAATGTTAAGAGGTACATATATTTCATTCGAAGCGGTCTGTTTAAAAATATTCCTAAGGGGGATTTTTTTTCTATTATTTATATTTGAGGTTTTTTGCTAAAATCAAAGATGTGCACAAATGGAAACGACTAATTTAGAGACCTCAAGAGTTGAAATCTGAATACTTCCCACTAATTACTTTGGAGCCATTTTAATATAAATTTCCCTTCTATACCTAATATAGGGCATTTAATATTTATTTGCATTTGTTTTTTCTTCAATAAAAAATGTTTGTAGGTACATACATATACATACATATTTCATGCATATGGTGTGCTTAAAACTATTCCTAAGAAGGAATTTTTTTCTTACTGTACATTAAAAGTTTTCTGTAAAAAAATTTAAGTGCAAGTAAAAACAATTAACTTTTAGGCTACTGAAGAACCATTTGAACATAAATTTCCCTCTGTACCTAAGATAAAAACTTTAATGTTCCTTTGCATTTATTTTCTTCAATATAAAAATGTTTAGGGGTACAAATATTTTACTTATACCGGTCTGTTTAAAAATTCCCTTGGAAGGAATTTTTTACGCTATGTTTGAAGTTTTTTTTTTTTAAATATCTGTATGTCCAGAAATCAATAATTTTGGCGCTACAAGAACTGAAAATTGTAATGCTTTCCACCAAAAACACTTAATAACCCCTTTAACATAAATTTCCCTTCTATAACTTATATATGAAGTTTAATATTTTTTGCAATTGTAGTATTTTTTATTAAAATATGAGCAGGGATACAAATTTGTATTCGTATGCTCAGTTTAAAAATATCCCTTACGGGGAATTTTTTTATTCTACATGTATTGTCTGTTTAAAAGAAATATATGAAAATTAAAGTTACTAAATTTCACTCATATTGTCAGTTTAAAAAGTTGCTATTAACTTTGATATTTCCCAAGGAAATTAATGTAATGAAAAAGTAGTAGTATAAATAAGGTACAATACAGCCAGGTGAGGTAATTTTGAAAAACCATCAATATTTGTCTAAATTTGTTCTTAATTAAAGTATAAGTGACCTCCTGGCCTCAACTACAAGTTCAAAAGCAAAGGTGATAAATTTGAGTCCTTGCTGTGAGCTGCCGTGACCTGAGTTCAGTAATGTCAGTCCGTCATACTCCCTCCATAAGCACTTACTGGAACTTTAACGTATTTACCTAACTGTTTGTGTCAAAACACGCACACTTACCGCGTATCATTAAGTGTAATTATGTGATTTTGGTAATTACACGAAATTTCATATCAACGACCAGCAAGTACAATGTACAGTGCCAATAGCATTAATGATAAAAAGTACAAATGCACAAATAAGAACAACAACAAAGTATGCATTTTGATGAAGCTTCACGGATAATAATGCCCGTTTGCGCTGGCGCGATTAGTAATTCTAGCCCTCAGTGTGCTTTAGCGGCTCACACACGCATACAATGTTTGTGCATGATTAAAAATGTAGATATGTTTTAGGCGCGTGGACACGTGCGCGATTATATTTCGACGTATTGGGATTTTCGTAAATTTCCTGTGTTCATTGAAATTGAGTGAAATTTTCTCCTGCTCGCATATGCAAACATAAGTATGTAATGTGTATAAATGTGTAATAGTATGCGCTCATATGTTATCCCCTACGGCAAAGGATATTATAAATGGTGCTCATTAGGTGCGCTAGCATATTTGTGCTTTAGGATAATTACGCAGTTCCAAATTATAGGATGCATTGTTGTAATTGTACAGGTTTTTCGCTTTTGTGTAACGTGAAAATATTTGCTGCATTTTCAATAATTTCACATTGAGTACGGTTAATATGGCACATGTTTAGGTCATAATGTCATTAAGCCACCACATTGACTATATCTATTATTTACGTTTTTAATTAACACACAGGTGACTAAAATATGTATGAATGTTTGTTTAATTGCTTGTAGGCGAGCGTATTCGCAGTCATTATAATGGATTAATGTTTTGAGAGATAATATGTTTGGTATGAGCCATTTTAACACCTAGTAACCGTGGACTCTAAGAGCGAGGGATTACTTTACGTTGTAATAAAAACGTGCGGGAATTTTTGTGGAATAATAAAACTTATATTAACGATAGCTTCAATTATTAGAAATTGAATAATATTTTATTCAAGTTATTACAGCAAATACATATATATGTACATATGTATATTAGTATCACATAGTAAACATTTAATATAAGAGTCTTTAGCGACATTTTCTTTAATTGATATAGTGATTGATACTATTTTCTAATAAGTTACCAATAAAATAATAATTACCCAAAAAGCGAAAATTCGATTTTTTTTTAAATAATGTTGTAACAACATTATATAATAACAGCTAGTTATAATTTACGAAAATTTTGTACTTTTTAAAAATTACCCACGAAAGGGAAATTTTAATTTAGTTTAAAAAATACTAAAATAACAATAATACATACATTTATTTCCTGTGTTTTAAGTTTTTATTGTGATATTAGGTAATATTTGCGAATTCCACACGCATTTTTATTGTAAAATGTCGGTGGTGACTGCTAATAAGGTGTGTGAAATTGTATATAGTACATAACTATCATGCAAAATAATTCTAAAAGCAGTTCATGCCTAGAAACTTATAAACGGTTTTAGTCGCAGTACAAAATTCAAAAGATCGTAGGAAATGCATACACACATACATAAATACATATGTATGTACATATTTTTACTTTTATATTTTATGTACATATGTATATTGCTTATTAACACTACTTAATAAAGTTATTGTGACTCTGAAAATAACCATTATACACACTTTACAAATTTCTTAAATCGTACCGAATTGAAGGCATTCTTATTTCAAAATTTTATTAATCAAAGGGTATACTTTCATAATATTAAATGGTTTTTCAAATTATTATCGGAATTTTTAATCTTAAGTTACTAAAATTACTAATATTTGCGAAACGATTTACATGATATACATACACACCTTTAACAGCATGCGCAATATGGATGAACAATATTTATTTTAAATATTATTGTTTTAGCAGGAAAAGAAAAAAAAACAATTATTTAACAAATTTATATCCTTTCGAAGAGAAAATTTATTAAAAAAACATATTTACAATTTATACACTTTCATCGAAACGCACTAAATTTGTAAAAAATATTTTTTTCTATGTTCACAAAAAACCCTTGTGAGAATAAACAAGATTTATTGTCAGTTTGACCATTTATTAGAAAACAATACAAATTACGCACATTTCTTTATAAATTTTCCTTCTTTGGAAAATATCCCTTCCTAGGGAAATTTAATAATTACTTGTATTTGTTACATTCCTTAATAGAAAATTTGTTGTGATGCTTAAATTTCTTTCGCAAGCCTTATTAAAAAATATCCCTTAAAAGAGAAATTTTGTTTTACTTTAGATATAAGTTTCTCTATTTAAAAAAGTGCGATTAAATGAAAATAGCCTTTTTTGCAAACTTTATTAAAAATTTAAAAATATCCCTTAAAAGGGAAATTTTTTTACCTCATATTTAAGTTTTTAGCTAAAAAAAAAAGTGCAAATAAATGCTAACATATGAGTTTAGTTCATCTAACATGATTTTACTTCAAACAACAAGTAGATGATTAAGTTTTTAGTAGAGTACATAATATCTGGTAGTTAATTCCTACAAAACCATGCTGCGAACAAATTGCAAAAATCAACGATAAATATTTTGTAAACATTTAATGGAAAATACTAGCGTATGATGGCTAACAAGCGCAAATGCATTAAAGTGCATACGCGGCTGATTTTCTGAGCAGGTATTTTTGTGGGCGTGTGCGTATTCATGTGAGCGCATTCATCACTGCTTCAATTGAATGGAAAAGTGTTGTATTAAATCAAACGAATTTAATTACGGCTCATAAATCTATGTTCAAATGTCAGCGCGCGGTTCAGGCAAACCCATTTCGGACGTGAGTGGTGGTGTACATGTTTTTATATGTGTGCGCAGTTAAGTACATTTAAATAGGCAGGGGTTTTATGGAAAAGTGCATTAAGAGAAATAACAACTAGCGTAATTACATGCAACCACAGTGAGGCATCACTAATCGTTAACAAATTGTAATCATAAATTATTGGAAAAAGTGAAATGGAAACCCACGCAACTTTTGGATGAGCGGAAGACTTTGGGGCGCTTTGTTGCATTATTGTAATTACTCTTTGTTGTTGTATAAAGAAATGTAGCTCTGAAGAGAAAGTGTGAGAAACGTGTGACTTGAGTGGCAACAATGAGGGTGAGTTCTTAATTGTAATGTGGATTGTTGCACTTAGTGTGTGGAAGACATATTTGGAGGAGGAAAAAGAAAAATTATAGAACTAATATGCAGAACTGCACGTGAAAAATAATAAGGCATTGAAATTTCAAGAAACCATCAACCAAACACGCACGCAAAAATTCTTAAGAAATCTCGCTGCCACACCTCACACCGCAAGCGCTGCATACAAGTTTATGAAAACATTAAAGCCATAAAAAAAATATATATATATATGCAATAAAGCAGCGAAAAGCTATAGCTAATATGTTTTGAGGGTTACAATAAATAACGCTAAGGTCAACATGCAAAGCCACTTGAGCGCCTTGTGGCATGCAATTGCAGCGCAAAAAGACAAGGAAAATATTTCGCTTGAGTGGAGGGCAAAAGTGCGCCAAAGGCAAAACAACACGGCAAAAAATATTAATGTGAGAATTGAGTAAGCTATGCAAAGTGGGCGGCGCGCAAAGGGAAAAAGCGGGGAAAATGATAAAAAAAATACGAAAATTGTAGGTAAGTGGCTCCATCTGGTGCTGTCTGCGAAGCTAAAGCATGGCGCACCCAAGCGCGCAGACAAGCTCAAATGGACACATTAGTCTTGCCTAGCTTGCGCAGTTTTTGTTGTTGTCACTTTTTTACATTTTTCTTTGCCACGATAAGCGATATTTCTCTATTTTTAATTTTTTCCGACTCTTTAACATATTGAAAGCCTTTTCACGCTTCGACTTTATGCCGCTTCATTGTGGTTGGCAAGCAATGGTCAATAAACAAATAAGCAAATATAATAACAACGCGCTGAAATAGTAAAACATCATCATAATCACAGTCGTCTGGAGCGCATAAGACGCATTGGTGGCGATAAGCCAAACGTTAAATGTGGCCAGCACTCAACAATAATGCAAGCACCACAAGAAATGTGTGTGCATGACAGATTGAGCCACATGCCACAGACGTGTGTGGAAAATTAGCAGAGTGTTGAAAAAAACTTACACATTTCAATATATTTTCTTAAGCTGTAATTAATTCTAAACTTGTGTGAAAAATTACGGTTGAGTGATTGTTGAGGACATGTCTCGTTCTGCGCTACCTTCGACTTCTTCAACTGATGAAAACATTAAAAAAGTGAAAGATTTTTATTTTCCTTTTTTTGATAGAAAGTAGTGCATTTTATGTAAAGAAAAAACAGTATTTTACAAATATCCCTTTAAAAAAAATATCCCCAGATATGTAAATTTATCATTCACTTTAATTTATTGTTAATATTGATAAACAAGTTTATTAAGATCCATATATTTTTTTTCCACAGCCGGCAAAAAAATATCCCCAAAAAGTGAAATTTTTTAAATTCCATTCCATAAAAGTAAATGTCCAAAACGTATTAAAAAAAACTACTTGGCTTTGTTCTTCGCAGAGTAAATAATATAATATTTGTAAAAAAAATTTTATCGGAAACACTTCGAAATTAGTACCTACATCCTGTAGCCCTTCACTTCAACGTTTTTATCATCTCCACTCTCAT